>OX608079.1:106949422-107084422 GCA_951509765.1 Sphenella marginata
GTAGCTGCTTTTGTAGTTCTCCAATGTCGTTTTTATGATGTGTTTTCCCTCACATACAATTTGCATAGATTTCTTGAAAAATCTTAATTTAAAATCATATTTCAAAACGTTTATAACGTCATTTTTTTAAAAAGTATTTGATTCTTGCTAAGATATGCAAAAATGTTACAAAAAAAAAATTATCTATTTAAAAAGCCCAAAATGTTAAGAAAACATATTTAAAAAAAAAAATAAAAAAAAAAAACAAAAAAAAATTAAAAAAAAAAAATTAAGAAAAAAAATTAACAATTTGTGGTTTTGCCGGCTTTAGGTCAAAGTTAAATGAAAAACTCAACAAAGTTTTGTTTTTTCACCAATATATTTCGGTTGCACAACGGTAACCGTCTTCAGGGTAGACTGTTGACAAACATAAAACAATGAAAATTAAAATTTTTTAGCAAATAATAACACAGTCTAATAAATAATAACAATAAAAATAAGCCTAATTACATACATTTTATTACACGTCCGTACCGTGTGACGTGGAGTTGTGTACTGTCTGTTTGTATGGAAGTAAAGTCTTGTAGAGGTGAGCACTTTTATTACAATCTGCTTTGTAGTTAATTCGTTTATTTGTTGGTGTATTTATAATGTATAACATCTCCAGAGTGAAGCGCTTGCTATATTGTTGTTCTTGGTTTAAAAAAAAAATTAAAAAAAGAAATTAAAAAAAAAAATTTAAAAAACAAATTAAAAAAAAATAAAATTAAAAAAAATAAATTAAATTAAAGACAAAATATTTATGAAAATAAAAAATGATGAGTGAAGTGTAGCAGCTTCCGCAGTGGATCTCTTAAAAAAGCTATGGCGGTTGTCTTCAAAATTTTCCTTTTCTATTCAATTAAAAACTTTTAGTAAATAAAGAAACTTTTAAAAAAATAAAACGATAATAGTTTTCATTATAAAAGAAATTATTATAAGGAAATATTTAGCTCATTGATAGTCATGACAATTAAAACAAAACAATTATGTAGTATCTCATGTCATGAAAAAATATGGAAAAAGGGCAAATTTCAGAAACTATGGTAATTTTTTAGAAAATAAATCAATTAAAATAACTGTTTAAATATCCCAAAACAAAAATATATATTTCACAAAAAAAAAGTTACAGAAATATTAAAAAAAAAAAAATTATAACAAAAAATAAATTTTAAAAAACTCCAAAAATTAAAAAAAAAAAAAAATTAAAAAAATGTAAATAAGCACGCCGTTTAACTTAACAACACCAACACAAGAATCGATTTATCTAAAATCTTGCCAATACTCTGAACGTTGCTTAAAAAATGTACATATTTCGAAGTAGTAAACATTTAGAAATCAGGGCTCAACATTTTTGTACTTAATCTCAAAATTTTGCACTAAAAATAATTAGTTAAACTCTCTAATAAAGGTGTTGCCACTTCACATGGTTTTATGAGGTTGCCACGTTTTTAATTTTTTTTCGAGGTTGCCACTTCAAAAATATTAAAAAAAAATCCAATTTCCGCATCTAAAACTCCTACTTACTGTTATTTACGGTCTCTGGTATTGCTTCTTCTTCTATTCATTGGCAAGAAAAAAATACCAACAACAAAATATTTAATTAATATTTATTCAACAAACATTTTCTTAATTACAGAGAAGTTTGGCCAGAGAATGATGCATTTGGCGCCATGACCGCTGCACCAGAAGATGAATTACTTTTGCTACGCGAGATCTACATGCACAACATTGAATCAGGTAAGCGCAGTAAATAACTAATAAGGCAATGCCCAACAGAAAGCGATGCACAGCAGAAGAAACAACGGTACTCAGTACCTAGAGCGCATTAGTTATGTTGTTTGTATTTATTTAATTTCTGCGCTACAAACACACAAACACACATACACTTTAGTGCACACATAAAGCACCATTAGCTTATTTAATAATTTATAAAGTTTTTTTTTTCTACTCGAAAACGAAAGAATAATTTCACTGGCAACATGCAAGTTTGACTGCAATATTTCTTCTTTGTGCAGCCAAAAAAAGAAAAACAAAAAAAAAAAACTAGCGTAACGGCTGGCTTTCACTTCACTCGACCACCAGCACGCGCACACTAACACAATCAGACGCTACATTTGCATACTCGCAGCTACCCAGCAGTGAAATCAACTTGTTGTAAAATGGCCTGCAACCAAACCAGTATGAGTACAAAACAAATTAGTGCAGCTAATGGGTATAAAAAATGGGTCTTTTTACCATGGCGATGTCCTACAATATGTCAATTTAAGTCAGGGAGAAAAAAATCTCAAAAAAAACACTCCCATAAAAATTAATCGATAATTGCAGCACATTTTAATTAAGCGAATAACTTTTTTGATAATTTTTTTTGTAAAGAAAAATTTGAGAAAAAATATTTAAAAATAAATAAATAAATTTTAAATCTCTAAAAACACCACTAAAAATCATCGATATTCCAAAGCATTTACAATTATCACGTTATTATTTTATATGTAAAATCTTTTTTTTTTTTGCAGAGCTAATAAGAAATATTTCGAAGAAAAAGTTAAGAGAAAAAAGTAAAAAAGAAACTAAGAAATAAACAAAAAAAAAAAAAAATTTAAAAAAAAAAATTAAAAAAAACATTAAAAAAAAATTGAAACTAATTATGAAAATTTAAAAACTAATTAAGTTTTTTTTTAAATCTCAAATAAATCCCAATAAAAATCTTCAAGAATTCCAATGCATTTGAAAATTATTACGTTATTATTTGATATGTAAAATCTTTTTTCTGAGGGAATAGGAAATGTTTCAAAGATTAAAGACAATAAAAAAAAGATAAAAAAAAAATAAAATAAAAATAAAAAAAATAAAAAAAAAATATGAAAAAAAATAGGAAAAAAAATAAAAATAAATAAAAGAATAAAAAAAAAAACCAAATAAGAAAGAAAAAAACTTTAGAAAAATTTTAAAACTAATTAAATTTTTTTAAATCTAAAAAAACCCCAATAAAAGTCTTTCAAGAACTCCAATGCATTTAAGAGTAACACTAACTAAGCTGAGGAATTATTTTTTATTTTAACTAACAAAAGACTTTTCGAAAAAAAAGAAATCTTTTTTAAATTGAACTGAAGAATAATTTTTCCTTATATCATATTTTTTTATAACTTTTTTCAAGCTAATTTTCAGTTTTGTCAAGATATCGCTTATTTTGATTACTCTCGAATTAGACCTTTTTGGACTAGTTTCAGCAACAGTTACACAATTTCATTTATAATTTACCATTTCTTCCGACTAGTTTGTTGTATCACTGCCATGTAGAGCTTTGCAAAACATTCAAAGTTTGTTGTTCTTGTTGTAGTGTCAAGGGCAAATGCTGCGCTGTGCGAATTCGTAAATTGTCAGTGCAAGCTGTGTGCGTTGCAGTGCTTTTAGTGCGGGTTGCAACGGCTCTCTCCAAGTCCACCAAAGGCAGGTTGTGCTGTGCAACGGAAATTGGTTTGCTGCAGGAAATGAATGAAAATCGTAATTACTGCGTTAATTAAAATAAAAATCGTGCCGTTTGAAGATTTGAAGATCTTAATGTTGTAGCACTCATGCTGGTTTGAGGAAGGCAAGGAGCTGATGGGTCACATTGAAGCTGGGTCTGAGTAGTATAATAGTACACTTTGTGTGTTGTCTTTTTTTTTGTTTTGTTGTTTTTTTTTTTTGCGTTGTTTCTTTAAGCTATTTCGTTGTTGACTATGCTTTGGACTGTATGAAAATGCTGATGAAAATTACTGAATTTTTTTTGTTTTATGTATATACAGTTGTGTTCACAATAATGGTAGTCAAATTAATTCATATTTCGTTTGACGAAATAAAAAGAAGCTGTTTAAAAAAAGGAAATTTCAAAGTCTCCACAAAGCAACATAGTTTTTAGAATTTTTGTCGGTTTGTTTTTGTGTTTGTTCGCGCATCACACAAAAACGCCACTAAAGAATTGAATGCAATCTTCACCGGTGTATTGCTAGATGCCAAACCAAAAGTTTTAGACCACTTTAATCACGCTTTACACAGTCGTGGCAATAAAAGATGCCTCAAAATATTTTTTAGAAACTCAGTGAACTGGCTGATATCTCTAAATAAAAGATATTGCATTAAAATGTTTATGAGCAGTTTGAATTAGCGCAAGAAAAGACACAAAACGAATTATTATAATTTTTTTCTGTTTCTCGGTAAGTAAGTTTGTTCGCGTATCACTTAGTTACCACAGCACTAAAGTGAATGGCTCCTTTGTCTTTGTATTGTTGGCGGTATAACTTAGAATATAGATACAAAATTTTGTTGCTGTATATGCGGTTTCTACTTTAGGGGCATGCCAAGTGCTCTAACGACCGTATCGTTCTAGTTCTATAAACAAATCCAAATTTAATATATTTCACTCCAACTCTTACAGTCTAGTTTTCCACTGTAACTTAAACTTTGTGTGCTATATTTTCGTCCATCAGCTCATCTGTTTCACCCCTTCACAATGCTAACGCATTTACGAGTACTTCTTCATGGCATTTTTTTTTTAAATTTCCTCAACTCTTTCGCTTCGTGATGTAAGCTAACCACTACCATTAGCTCATCTGCATGCTCCATAACAAGCAACAACAACAACAACAAAAAATAATGTATAGCAAAAAATAAACACACCACCACCATCAGCATCCTACAATCTATGGTCGTTTTTGCCATCTCTCTCAACTTAAAATTACTAAATTTTTCTTTCTTAATGCACTTCATTGCCACTTGTCTCAGTTCTTTAGCTGTTTGCGCGCAATGAATGCGATGACAATGCTTCAACGTTTTACCTTTTCTGCAGATAATGCGATTTTCTTTATTGTTTTTTTTTTTTCCTCTACTTTCACTACCTCTGGCACAATGCGCTGCACTGGATGCATTTCGCTTTGCTTTACTTATGTTTAATTTTAATGAACCGAAACAATTTGTTTAAAATAATTTGTTGCTTTCATTCCACTAACGGGTGAACATTAAAAACAGACAGAAGAGGCAGCAGAGCAACAACAACAACTAACAAAAGTGAAAATAATAGGCAAAATAGCAAGAGAGACGAAAGTGTGTGTGAGAAACTTAAACGCATTTACAAGCGCTCTCGTTAGTTTGACTTGGCTCAACGCCTTAAAGTATGCAGCGTCCACAGCATGCACGGTATGGAAGATAGTAAATGAGTATAAAAACTAATAATAAAGCATTGTGATGGTGCTCGGGGCAGAAAAAGCAGTTACGTATGTATATGTACGGTGGTGGAAGAAATAATAGAGCAACTGCTTAGATCATAAGAAAATTAATAAAATAGATGTGTGTGTTTATGTCCTTAATCGATGCTTAAAGTGCTCGAATGAGCTTTTTAGTAGTTTCATAATAGCTCCGTGTGGTCACGGGGTGCGCAATACATTACATATGGTTGTCGAAAAGTGGTAATTACTATGATTACGATTGCGATTACTATTATGTTTACGATTACGATTACTATTATGATTACGATTGCGATAATTATTAAGATTACGATTACTATGATGATTATGATTACTATTATAATTACGATTCCTATTATGATTACGATTACAATTATGATTACGATTACTATTATGATTACGATTGCGATAACTATTAAGATTACGATTACTATGATGATTACGATTACGCTTACTATTATAAGTACGATTCCTATTATGATTACGATTACTATTATGATTACGATTACTGATATGGGTACGATTGCGATTACTATTATGATTAAAAATACTTTTATAATTACTATTACGATTAAAATACTATTATGATTACGATTACTGATATGGGTACGATTGCGATTACTATTATAATTACAATTACTATTATAATTGCGATTAGTATTATGATTACGATTCTCATTATAATTACGATTACTATTATGATTACGATTACTATGATGATTACGATTACTATTATGATTACGATTACAATTATGATTACGATTACTGATATGGGTACGATTGCGATTACTATTATGATTAAAAATACTTTTATAATTACTATTACGATTAAAATACTATTATGATTACGATTACTGATATGGATACGATTGCGATTACTATTATAATTACAATTACTATTATAATTGCGATTAGTATTATGATTACGATTCTCATTATAATTACGATTACTATTATGATTACGATTACTATGATGATTACGATTACTATTATAAAAAATAATAATAATAATTCGGTATATTATACGACACACCTGGGCGAAAGCTAAGTATATTTGCTTATAAAATTAAATAACGGACTCCCGTATAATTTGGCTACACCTACAGTTGCATGCCGCCGCCGCAAAGCATCCTAATTTAATTTTTTCAGAAAGCCTTTTAATCGTACCAATGAAGGGTGCTTGTTGTACATTGGCGGAGAGAACCACCACGCAGCTGTCACAAAAAAATATTTACCTGAAAAGGCAAGAACACCATAAGTCCCTATGGTTCATTGACCTAAACTGGGCTTGAGCAGACTCACATGCGTGTTATGACCCTGAAATATGTACAAAGTCTCAACAGCGTCCTTGGTTGCTTTTTTGCCATGAAAAGCGAACATTGGCCTTCAGTCTAAATGGTTTTGCATAATACTTTGTAAGTGTCTACAAATATATTCAGCTTTGATTTTATGTTTACCTGCTTTTAAGTCATCGTCTGAAGCATAATCAAATTGCAAATTTGTAGAATCGTATGTAAATTAGTTGTAGACGCATACATACATATATTACATGTATGTACATTAGGGTGTGCTAACAATGATATACATACATACATACATACCCTAGGCAGCCAGAAACTCTACTGTTGCTCTACTTATTGAAACGCATTCAACATTATACCTCTTCCAATTTTACTAAGATTATGTTGGGCCAACTTTACCTGCCATAACTGTATGCTTTGCATTTCAATTGATTTTAAACTTTAATTTGGGAATCTCGCAATGCATCAGCGAAAATTGCATTCAATTCTGCACCATGGTTTTTGCGTGACGAGCGAACAAACATACAGATAGATGAACAATACTTCTAAAAAAAATTATGTTTGACCTATTTCTTCAATAAAATGCGGCCCCACATACATTCTTTTGTATTATTTCTAACATGCACAAAATAGTCTTACAAATTTTCATTCAACGTAAACAGGCCGAAAAATGTATCTCAAATTGCACCACCCTAGTGTACATACATATATGTATGTATGTATGTACATTAGACCGGGTCGAAAAAAAAGTTTGCAATTACCACCCCTAGGATGAAAGATGACCCTGCGGTGAATTAGGGATGATAAAAATTTTCGTCCTGCGAGAGTCCTAAAAACAGCCAAAATCGATTTTTATTCACAACTTTTTTATTTATAATCCGATTGCAAAGTTTGATATATCGTTGAATAGGTATTTTTTAGTACTACATATCTCCTGAATGTCCTTTTACACAAAACAGGCCCCAAACCGAGTTAGACCGCGTAACTCGATTTCTACCCCCCTATATAAAACTTTTCTCTTCATAACAATAAACCACTCAGTCGGCTATGCAATTCTGTTTTGAGTAAAAGGACATTCAGGAGATATGTAGTACTAAAGTATACCTATTCAACGATACATATATCAAGCTTTGCAATCGGATTATAAATATTAATCGATTTTGGCTCTTTTTAGGACTCTCACAGGACGAAAATTTTTCTCATCCCTAATTCGCAGCAGGGTCATCTTTCATCCTAGGGGGGGGTAATTGCAAACTTCTTTTTTTTTGTATGGGCACCGACCCGGTCTAATGTACATATGTAACTAGGTCTCCATTAGAATTGTGTTCATATTAATTTATACTTAGTATAGCGAATTCGTAAATTTGAAATTTTAATAGAATTTGACAGCACGTGGAAAACCAAAAGCAAAAATAAATTGAAATGCATAATAAAAATATTGTAATACTACCTTTATATAAATATACCAGTTTTCTGTGAACATATTTAGTTGACTTGTGATTTTGAAACTTGCTATTGCTAAATTGCAGACATAAATTATAGTTTTAGGATTTTCCTTTTTTGGCCCATCTGAATCAAAATTTTGGTTTGTTTGGATCCGTGCGCCACCTATCGGAATTTTTTCCTTGCTATCACATTCTAGGAATCCAAATATCTAGCTTCCCGGTATTTTACAGATAAAATTTCAAATAAAAAACGAGAAACGCTGATTTTAGAAACACTAAATTCTATTAGTACCTATAAAGTTAGTAATAATTTAATAATTGGTTTAATACAAAAATCTGCATAGTCATTCCAAGTCACTGGTTCCATCTTTTCGTCAGCCAAAAATTAATATTCTGTGGAAAAAATGAAGTACCAAGAAAATCAATAGCTATCGATACTCTTCATCATATTATTCACTTCTCGCTGCTTCGCACATCAATAGAGGTGTATCACAGCGGCGCCGCACGTCTTCAGTACCAAGTCTGTCATTTCCTCGGTGTTTATGTTTTGAAACTCAACGTTCGAGTTGTTCTTTGCGCTTAAAAATATACTCGTTTCAAGTGAATGATTAAGGAAAAATGAATTTTGCAAAATAAAGACGGTGCAAGCAAAAATCTAACAGAAAAAAAAAATTAAAAAAAACATTGTAAAAATCTAGAGTTTTCCAGCGGTTGTTATGAATTGTGACGGTTGGGATATTTTGCTCGAACTCGGAGAACTTTGCTTTTAAGCATTTATTTAATACGGTGGCAATGATTAGCTTTGAGATACGAATGAATAAAACTTGCTGAAAGATTTAAAAATTTAAACGAATTCCCATCATGTTAAGTGGGTTTTAAACGTAGTCTTAACCATAACCGTAACCATGAGCTCAAACTTAACAGATTTCTGTACTGGCTCGTAAACTGTAACGGAATATTTACCATGAACGTAATTCGTGATAACACTGACATTTTACGTTACCCTAACATAAACTGTGAACGTAGCTGTATCCATAACGAAACTTTTCTACATAAACATAACTTTATCGTAAATGTAACAGTGCCTTAGTGTAACCGTAACTTAATGAAGAACCATAACCAAAACTGAGACCGTAACCGTAACCGTAACCGTGACCGTAATTCTATGCTAACATAAACTCTATTATCTTTATATTTCTTCTTATTTTTTCATTTTCATTTATCAATAAGTTTTCTTTTTCTTTTAATTTCTAAATTTTCTTCTTTTTTATTTCTGTCCTTTTTGTCATGTCGCTTTGACACGGAATAACTCGCAAGTGTTCATGTTTTACTAGAATACTTACTTAAGACTAAAGCAGCTAAAATGTCTGCATGCTGCTGAAAAAAACTAACGACCTGTCAGCTATTTGGTGGCGCAAATTTTCATAAATACATAGGAATTTGTACGTTACAGCTTTCAAGTGCCGGCAAGCAATGCAGGAGCGACCGACAGCTGCATACTTTTTCTTCTTCTTCTTCTTCGCCACTGCGCATAGCTACAGCACGTTCATGAAACATTACGCTCAAATGAATCCACACTTTCGCATGAATATATGCTAAATATATTTGAATATTATATGAGTACCTGTGTTGATTTTTTTCTACGCCGACTTTTACATGACTTTTTAATATTGCTGTCATATTTATTTGTTGTTGTCGGCGTCATAGCTCTGTTTGCACGTGCTGTATTTTGAAGTGAGGTGTTGATATATTTGAAAACAATTTTTTCCCGAGACTCAGCTTTAATGTTTTTACTTCAAAGTTGTGTTGAGTGTTGGTATGAGTGATAAAATTCACACTCTTTAAAATGTTTGTCTACTTGTCTGTTTGTATGGATGTTTGTACGCGCATCACTCAAAAACTGTTAAATAGAATTGACATAAATTTTCATTGTTGTATTACTAGACATCTATCTTGATATTAAAGATATCTTTTATCTTGATAACTCGAGAGGTTTCGGAGTTATCTATTGCAGGGTGACCCAAAATGTTTTATTAGAATATGGATATCAAACGAAAGGTGCTTATGAGTGCTGCAATAATCGATGTGATAAAGTTGCATATCTCAATTGGTTTCGGAAATATAAGGATTGTAATAAGCTTTAGTCCACAGCAAACACAAAACATAAAATAACTTAAACTATATATAAGAGAAACATAAAATACATACATACGATTTTTCTCTTGCTGTCTTTTTTTATGTTTTGCGCCCAAAAATTGCTATTCCATAATTGAAACTACTAAATCTTTACCCTTTTTGTGTATAAACTCAAAACTTTCTAAGCCTTATGTCATATAAACATATGTATATATGCCTAAATTCACACTCACATACATACAAATAAAGATTAAAATTGTATAGCTTTGATAACTGAAAATTTGATTCAATAAAGATTATAAAGTTTTGGCCTGCAAAAGAGTTTTCACACAATTTTAGTTGAAATCTTGCAAAACAAAAAGTAAAAGAAAATAAATCAATTCGTTTTTAACTGGAATTGTCAACTCATTCAATGTGCATTTTACGCGAAAAAACTTTTACGCTTAACTTACACATATGTATGTACATACTATATGAATACTTAGGGATGTCACGAATGTGCATTTAACAGAACCCGAATCACAAGTCGATTTCAATCATTTATCTCCGAAAGCAGTTGAGATAGAAAACTTAATTAAACCGCTTGTTGCAACACTCATTAGCACCTTCCATTTGATACCCGTATTGTACTAACACATATTTGGTCGATAACTCCGAAATCGCGCGAGTTATCGAAATAAGAGAAATCTTAAATAGTAAGTTAGCCACTAGTAATGCAAAAGTTAAAGTAACATTCATTTCCTTTTTGCGGTTGTTGAGTGATGTGCGTACAAACACATAGACAGACAGATAAAAATTCTAAAAACTATTGCTTTGGATTCTATTTTCACAGTAATGATCGCTTCCCTAAATTTTTCTTCAATATGTACTTTTGCTTTAGTAATATACAACCCCTTGTTGCTGATAAACTTCCTTTTCACCGACGCCTACAAACCGGTAAAACCCGATATGCGATTTAGAAGCCTAAACTAATCGGTTTCGGCAACATAATTGAAACTCCGTATCATGTTTACTTTGAGCATATGTAAGTTGGCACTTTAACATCTATGCAACTTTCCCTCTCTCTCCCCCTCTCATTTTGTTCAACACCAACTAAATCTGCCACATTAGAAGTTCTGCAAACTCTTTCACTTTCCAACGCATTTCATAAACCCTTTCTATTTAAGTTTAATCAGCAACGTTTAAAGCATCCAATGGCAGTTGCTAAGGCCTGGCGCGTGTTTCTACATATGTATGTATGTATATGCGCAGATTATATGATTTTTTGTGTTATATACTTATCCTTAATATGTATGTGCGTGTTCTGTTGAAAGTAATATTATCCTTTTCACTTTGCCCAACTTTTTCGGTATAAAACTTAAGAGAAACATATGAAAGTCTTTGAGTGCCACTGAACAGCGGATTAGCTAAGAGTTTATAAATGCTAACGCATAGTTGTAGTTGTAGCTTTGATAAAATTATTCAAAGAAATTTGAAATTGTTTTTAGCTTTTGCCTCCTTTTTTCTTCGAATTCTAAAATAAAAAGAGAGTTAATAAATTTCAGGAATATATAACAAAAGCATCCCTGCAAAAATTGCGACTAGTGTAGGATGCGTCCGGGATGAGCCGCAGAAAAGGATGCGACTACTGTCAGTTAAGCTCTCTTTATATGGGTTGCACTGTCCACATTTGTTTGAGCACGTCCAATAGCGGGACCAATTATACCCATTAAATCCGAACGGGGAATGAAAGCACTTTCTACCCAAACCCCTATAGGTATGTTGCAAAAATTTAAATTAACGTACACCCCTATAGGTATGCTACACTAATTCTGATTAACTAGGCTGAGGAAAAAAAGAAGCGATTTAAATGCCAAAATTTTTCCTTAACACAAGTTTCAACAACTGCGATAGCGAGAATTCTTAAAGATTGAGTGAAAAGTTCGATGGCGTCATGTAAATCACTTCAGCGACAGTCGAACTAGCTCTAGAAGCAGCTAAATGTAATTGCAAAGAACTTCATTAATTGGTATATGCTAGAAATTATTGGTACTGCCTAGAAATTCTTCCAAAAATTTAACAGATTTTAATGGACATTTTCAAAATCTTAATTAAGTTTCCTGAACTTTGAAATTTCTTTTTATGAAACAAAAATATTAAAAATTTTAAGTTGCACGTTTATCGTTCAGTGCATCCAGAAGAAAGGCTAAATTAGTGGTACGTGGCGTATACGCAACATTTTCAAAATCCATAAGCCGCAGGATATTCTTGCAAACTAAATTTTTTAGTCAATAAGTTGTTTTAAATTTGGCTTTAAAATCTACAAAGACTCAGAGTGGAAATTTTCGCGTGGTTCTTATGATAAAAAAAGCTCCTTCAACCCTTTTTTTATTTGTCCAAAAGCGAAGACATTCCGCAATGAATTACACATTAAATATATGTAGAGATTTCTTGATAAACCAACTTGGCTTTTGCTATTTTAGTAGCATTCAAATTAAACATAAATTTTTGAATTGATTAAGGTGCCACCAGTTTCGCTACTTGCGCGCAACGCATTCCAACATTATTTAAATTTTTTTTTGTTTCCTTTTTGCATTACAATTATTGTTACAATCTCTTTTAAACGTAGTCGTGTTATTTTCTTTTATTTATACTACATACACATGTTAATTGTAGTGGGTTGCACAGGCCTGTGGTTGTGTTTTTATTTTTTTTTTTGTTCTACAGACGATTAAAGCAAAATTCTCTTTGTGTGCGGTCTGTAATTCAATGTCTATGTTGCGGATTAATTCATTTTCATTTACGGTGCATACAGCATGGTAGACAAATATTGACTGATCGGCAATCAGTCTACTGTTTGGTCTTTGGAATGGGGTGGGCGGGCACTGCGTTATGCCAGTAGCAACAAAAAAGTAGAAAGATAAAGTGCAAATGTAGGGATGGCATTTATTTATTGTATGGTTATGCGGTTGGGTGCAGTGAAATAACTCCCAAATGAAATAACTCCCAACAAAAAAATGAAATAACTCCCAAATATTTTCCATGCAAGTTGGGACTTATTTCATTATGAAATAGCTCCCAATTCATTGGGACTTATTTCATAATTTTAACTGGGAATTATTTCATTATGAAATAACTCCCAAATGAAATAATCCCCAATAAAATATCTTTGGGAGTTATTTCATAATTTTTGGAAATTGGGAGTTATTTCATTTTTTGGGACTTACTTCATTGCTTGTAATCCAGGCATTGGGAGTTATTTCATTTTTAATGGGAGTCATTTCATTTTTGTTGGGCATATTTTTAGCGAACTAACGTCATTGAAATTAATTCGCATTAAGAAAGCGAACTAAAGTCAGTACATTTTTTTTATATTCCAAATTTTCATTTTTCATTATCACCTTCGACTTATGATCATGAATCTGAGATTGGCTTAGGTCAGATCCCCGATTCGGGGCGTGATCAATGGTATTTATGTGCAGAACTCCTTTCCGCATTGGCGGCCTTCGGCCGCGCTTCAAAAAATAACCCTGGGCTACGCCATTCCAACTCCGGGTGTGTGCCATAGCCGTGGCTACCGCCACGGTGATGTCCTTCCGCGTGCCACTCTTTTCTCACAGGGTAATGTGATTACAACAACCACATGAAAATGACTTTAACTGCAAATATCTCGCAAACTACTAAAAATATTGGTTCAGCGGAGTTATATTCATGCTCCTGGGACCAAAGCGCGTCTCCTGATACATATCTCAACATTTTTGGTTGTGTATTAGCGCTCGGTACCCCACGTAAACGATTACCCACGTTTAGATTTAGAACCTGAAATGAGATTTTTTTCAACCGTTCAAAAGTTATTTGCAGTTAAAGTTCACAAATTTCTGTCATTTTCATGTGGTTGTTGTAATGGCACATTAGGCTGAGCCCAAAAAGTGAAAAAGTGGGAAACGTGGCACGCGGAAAGACATCACCGTGGCGATAGCCACGGCTATGGCACACACCCGGAGTTGCAATGGCGTAGCCAAGGGTTATTTTTTGAAGCGCGGCCCAAGGCCGCCAATGCGGAAAGGAGTTCTGCACATTAATACCATGGATCACGCCCCGAATTGGGGATCTGACCTAAGTCAAATTTTCGCCTGCGGCACTACTTCGTCGAATCTCAAACCCAAATGCCTCAATGACATTAATTCGCATGTCCAAAGTTGTCCTGTATTTTTCAAATTTCATTGTAACTGATTATATTGTAAAAATATACCATTTCAAATTTTGATTTGGGATTTATTTCATTTTTTTGGGACTTATTTCATTTGGGAGTTATTTCATTTTTTTGGGGACTTGTGGTTTCATTGTGAAATAACTGCCAAATATTGGGAGTTATTTCATTCCCTTCTTTGGGAGTTATTTCATTTATTAAAGTTGGGAATTATTTCATTTTTATTGGGACTTATTTCATTGGGAGTTATTTCATGGGAGTTATTTCATTTGGGAGTTATTTCACTGCACCATGCGGTTGCTCTTGGCTCATTCGATGTTGCCACCTTTTTTTATTTTTATTTAAATTCTTTTCATACAAATTTAATTAAAGGTGTTTTACCTGCCGTGAGTGAAACAGTTTTACTTAATTGACTACATACCGTTGGGAGTCGTTGCTTGAGTGAGAATTGCGATCAAAGCATAGAAGGTGGTCTGCTCAAATAATTAAAATTATATACGAGTATAAATAATAAATATTTTATTTGATTTGATTTTATTTTATTTTATTTTAATTTATTTTATTTTATTTTATTTTATTTTAATTTATTTTATTTTATTTTATTTTATTTTATTTTATTTTATTTTATTTTATTTTATTTTATTTTATTTTATTTTATTTTATTTTATTTTATTTCATTTTATTTTATTTTATTTTATTTTATTTTATTTTATTTTATTTTATTTCTTATTGATTTTATTTTATTTTATTTTAATTTATTTTATTTTATTTTATTTTATTTCATTTTATTTTATTTTATTTTATTTTATTTTATTTTATTTGATTTGATTTTATTTTATTTTATTTTATTTTATTTTATTTTATTTTATTTTATTTTATTTTATTTTATTTTGTTTTATTTTATTTTATTTTATTTTATTTTATTTTATTTTATTTTATTTTATATTTTGTTATTACGGTTCGAATAGATATTTTTTTTTGGATAGTAAATAAATGTTTGTTGCATTCTGCGCATCGACAAATACGCCACAACAGGAGTCATTTCCTATGCAGCCAAAAAAAGATAAACATGTCACAAACCGCAGTTTATTGCACTGCCGAGCTACGCTAGTGGCAAACGTTGCAAATAGCAAAATGTAAAGTGACATGTTGACCTGAATAGTCAAAAATTTCCATAAGCATGCAAACATACATTGTTGTTGGAGTAGTCTCCAAAGTCAAATAAAACATTTGACATGTAAGCGAATTTGTATTCACGCGCCTTTTGGGATGCGCTCAGAGCAAGTAAACTTTTGCGGCAAGCATGAAAGCGAGTAAGCAACAAAAGAGCAACAACATAGCAAACAGGGGAACACAAAACTAAATAAAATATATATACATATATGTATAATATAAGCAAGATGAAACTTACTCATTTCAAAAGAAGAAAACAAAAATATTTAAAATAATTTGAAAGAAAAATTTGTTTCCTGGCACAATTGTTTGACTACAATTGACGTCATAAATGCAACTTTCATTAGAGCATAGCAAAGAAAATACTTAAAAACAAAGATATTCAAATATAAACAAATATCAAAAGGAAACTTAAAAAGAAATGCATAAACATAAATATGACATAAAACGAGCGAGAGCATGCCTTTTTGCCTCTTGGCTTTGAAGTAAACGTTTGCGGAAACTTTATGAAAATGTTCAAAAGTCAAGCAATAGAGAACAATAAAATTTATTCTAACAAAACTCTCCAAACAGTAAAATAAAACCGTAACACACACAATTATATTTGCTAAGAAACTAAAGCAAAACAAGAAGAGTGTCCAAGTTTACTGCAACGGTCATAGAATTCCTTAGCGCGTGCGGGTAGAGAGTACAACTTGCACATTTCCATGGTATACAAGGAAGAACTAGTGGTCATTGTGACTGCCAAAAAAACATCAACAACAAACAGCTGAGAATTTGATGCAGAAATTTTTCCTTGTCGCCCACAAATGGGTCAAGCAAATTTGATGCGAGCTTACACTGCGCTCGAAAATTATAACTCAACTTTTTTTTTTTTTAATTTTTGGAAACATTTTTCTTAACTTTTTGGTTACACTAATAAGGCACAGCGCGTCATATATTGCGCTCGAATATCCATGTCTTCCTCGATATTCCCCTAACTGAGACTAGTTTAGAAAAACTTACTTTCTTAGAGATTGTTTGTGGAACGCCCTATATTAGCATGAGGCTCAAAAATGCCCTGTCACAACTTAGAAAACTTAAAATAGAATGAGATCGATTTTAGTCGTCACATCTCCGAAACTAGTTGAGATATTCAAAATATTCACAGCGCTTATTAGCACCTCTTGTTTGATATCCATATTGTAAGCACACATTTTGGGTCACCCTGGTCCACAAAGAGTTCGATAACTCCGAAACCGGTGGACTACTCGAAAAAAAGGGAAATCTTATATGGTAATTTAGTCGTCCAGTAAGTCAACGCTAAACGTTTTATTCTCTTCTACTCAGCAGTTTTTGAGTAATGCGCGTTCATACATATAGACAGATGAACAAAAATTGTTAAAATAATAGTTTCTGATTTTAAAAAATCAACTACACCTTAATGTGTTGTTTGTTTGTATTCGTCCTCATTCGTTCTTTCGTGTTGCTTGGTAAATATTTAAAGCGCGTTTGCTTTAGTCCTTTTTATAATTTGTTTTTGTTTAGAATTTTTACTGTCTTGTCACGCTATATTCTGAGTTGTTTTTGTTGCTATTTTGGTTCATTTACGTATTTCACAGTCCTTTAACTATTTACTATATTTACTGAGCTCCTATTCATTTGGTTCCAGTTGACTTGCGTTGTGATTTTCCTTAAGCCATCAAATTTCCTAAACGGAATTAGCCTAATTGTTAGCTTAAGGTTATTTATGAGCACATATACTTTAATATATATGAACTGCATTGCTTGTATATTTGTAGTACGAAAAAACGGCACCCGGGCAAAATTTCTCAGTAGTCAAAAGACCTTTACCGTTTGCTGTTTTTACTGAGCTCCTGTTTGTTATTCCGTTCCACTTGACTCGCTGTGTGGTCTCCCCTACAACGACTTTCGAGAAAGAGTCAGTCTAACTGCTAGACGTTAGTTATTTGCTTATAGGTACGTTTTTTAAGTACAAAGGTCATGTAGCTTGATTTATCTGCTAGCTAAACTTGCTGTTCGCCCATTCTTCATGTCGTTCTGGTTGAATTGCTCGGCCGTTTTTCCCTACACGTCACATACAGCCAAGGAAAAGCGGAAACAGTCTAATTACCAGGCGTTATCCATTTATTTTATTACTAGAGAGGAGCTTTTTTGGCATAAATAGGTTTTTTTTTCGTAAGCGCTTAGCGAGTTGAGAATAAAATAACAAAATGACATTTTTTTTTAATTTAAAATTTCTCTAATAAGTAAAATTTTAACTTGTCGCTTGTAAGATACCAACCAAAATTGTGCGAGCTATATAAGATATTTCAAGCTTTATTTTAATAAAAACTATTTATAGTTAGGGTTGCCACCTTTTCTCATTTTATTGATTGCTTTTACCTCGACAGCCACTTAAGAAATTTTGATGAATTTTTAAATTTAGGTAATATGCTTTTAAAGCTCTGCTCTTTAAGTGCTAACACTTGCATTCCTTTACAGGGTTGCCACCTATTTGAAAAATAGTTAAATAATAATTAAGTTAGCTATACCAATACGGGTATCAAACTAGATGCACTATTTGGATGAACTTTTGATAATATGAAGCGAAAGATATGAAGATATATTTTCTGCGCCTAAAAGTATACAATGATCTAATATATACATCTCGTACTTGCTGTGACAATAAAATATAAGCTTCATTTATTCACGTTTCGTATGTCCGCTTATAAAAGCGCCTATTTACTTCTATTAAGGGGGATTCCTGGTCAAGCTGTCGACTATGTAGGTGCTCCTAAGATTATAGTTAGGTTTTGGACGAACAACAAATGTTTGCATGCTTTTAGGCGCAACTCCATATTAACGCATCCAACAACAGCTATCTGTTTATTCTCTAGTTCTTCAGCTGAGTTATGAACATCGAGACTTAAGCTGGGTAATATTTCCTCCTTTAACTTCTACCGCTGGCCGAAATGTGCACTTCACAACCTTTTTCACGCGCTCCTTTCCCTCCAACTGTATACAATTATTTAGCCATAATGCCCAACACTCAACTAATGTGCAACATTAGGACAAATGAATGCCATCTTTGTGTGGGCAAAAACTCATAAACATGTAACTTAACGATGCATTTGTGGGCCCAGCGCAATCTCACTTCAAATAAAGGAGTGCACATACCACACACCGCAGCCCATATAATGAGCACTAGGCTGTGTACTCGTATATAAAGCCCAAGTCTAACGGGCGCTTTGTGCCGCTGAGTGCAAAATGAGTAGAGTTGGAAAACTCCAAAAGTGATGAGTCTTCATTGCACTTCACTTTACACGCTACGCCACTTCACCACATCCTCCAACATAAATACTCACATCTACTTGGTTTGACTCATGGGGACAAAGGATGCGCGTAAGTCACATTTGAGCTTGTGGGTAAACTTTGAGTTTTGTCCTAACTTAACCCGGAGTGATGATGTTACAAACATATGCATTTACTATTTACCCATTCGGTCGTTATAATACTTTTGTATTGTTGTTGTTGCTTTTCAAGTAACGCGGTTAAGTATGTTTGTCTCTTGTTGTTGTGGTATTTTTCTTAGCGGAAGTTCTTAGTTTGTGTTTACTTCATAAAAATGGCCTGTTAAGTGCTCTTCCATTTGGTTTGATCCTTTTGCTCACATGAGTACATATATTTATAATTTGTATTTATGCATACATATATATTTCTTTTTATATGCTTTTTCCGTTTCCTTTTTTTCTAGCTTTTCTGCTAGTTTTTGTTGTTGACCTAAAAGCCTAAGTATTTTGTTACAACTCTCGCAACTAGCATTTGAGGCTTAAGTGATTCATTAGCAGCATCATTTAGGGATTAAGCGAATCTCTCAAATTAGAGCTCTCGGTAGTTTTCTACCCTTTACTGAATTGAGGTAAAGTTTGAGGCCTTTCCTTGCCATAACTAACAGCCGTGGATAGTAGAAAAGCAGTACTATTCCAGTCACTTTCAACATTCCAGTCACTTTCAACATTCCAGCCACTGTCACTATTCCAGTCACTGTCACTATTCCAGTCACTGTCACTGTTCCAGTCACTGTCACTATTCCAGTCACTGTCACTATTCAAGTCACTGTCGCTATTCCAGTCAATTTTGCTATTCCATTTACTTTTACTATTCCAGTCGCTTTTAGTATGCCAGTACTTTCAGAAATCTGTGTCACGAGTCCGTTCCTGGTCACTGGTTACCTTCCTTCGGTGTTTCCTACCCTGGTTTTTGTCACGGACAGTACTTCAGTGTTCTGGAACGCTCAGTTTTTCGATTAATTGTTCTAGGCCCTGTCACCATTCCGTTTTTGGCCGCTGCTACAGTCATAAGGGAGGTTAAAAAAAAAAAAAAAAATTTTCTACCGGTCCTCAGCTTTAACAGAAGTGAAAGCGGAATGCGCCTACTGCGTTCTGACGATCAAGTCTCGAAAGTATTGCTAACTCCACACAAGCTCGAAACATTGGTATAGTTTTATTTGTCATGTTAATCACTTTTTTAATTTAAAACAAAGATTGCAATTTTTTTCTTCTGTCCTGACCTATGGACTTACTCTTCATGAACCATCTTTATTGTAATTTTTGCTCACACATACATATGTACGATTTCATAGCAATGTCGCATATGGCAATGTGGCAAACGTTTCAAGCCACCAAAAATAACAACAACAAAATCCCCAAAAGACAAGTTATGCATTAAGAATTTAAATGTACAAATGTACAAATGAGAGAAAGTGCACAACCATAAAATGAAATGAAATTTCACTCGAAGTAATTTTGGTTACACACACATACACATATAAAAAATGCATACAAATATATCGAGCCCTGTGCGCAAAAAAGACGTAAGACCCAAAAAGTAAATTGTTCAGGAGACGGTTTTTTTTGAATATCTTTGCATCCAGTACATATATTGTCATGAAATTTGGTGAGTAACTTTATTTGGCTCTCATTTATATAATGCAAAAATATAATTTTAATATTCGTAGCATAAGGGTAGTTTTTGGCTCATACGTCTTTTTTGCCTGCACAAAATAAAGCTACTTTCTGATGATTTGGCTGTTACGTCAAACATTTTTTTCAACAAATGTTAATTTTTTTTATTTAACACTTCAGATTACTTATATATTTAAATATACATATACATATTTAAAAAAAAATCGCAATAAAATTCAAAGCAAATTAGTATTTAACCAATTATTCACATTAATTTCAAAAAAAAAAAAAAGACGTATCAGCCACTGCTTGCTCACTAAAAACTTGAAACAAACAAAAATGGCACTTACGGCTAAATTGCTTTTGCTCTAAATTCGTAACGGTGCTTTTTATGGCGCTGAAACTTTGAGGGATGGTGCGTGTGATGATAAATTATAAATTTTTATAAAAAAACCGAAATCGAAAATCATGGCTCTTACGTCTTTTTTGCGCATAGGGCTCGATATATTTATGATAATAAAAAAAAGGATGAAAATAGTTTGTAAGAGAATGTATGAAGCAGCCCAGCAGGAACTTCTGTTACATGGAAAAGCGATTAATATGCTTAAATCAAAATTTGCTGCTGGGTCACTTATATTTCCGCAAGTTTTTCACACTGCTGTCATTTCGTGTATAAAACATATTTATATTTGTATTTGTATTTGTAGTTGTCTATGTAAATTTATCAAATGTTTCAAAAAAAAATCTCTGTCTCTAGAGTGTCCTTGAAGCCATAACAAAAAGCGAGTAGAACTGAGAATGTCAAGTTGTCAGAGTGACAAAGATGTTGCTTTAAATATGAATACAAATAGGTATAACTGACAGCAGCGATACTACTCACATATGTAACACACACATACATACATATGTACATGTGAAGGAAGCAAATATGAAGGTTTTTATAAATTTTATGAATAATTGTATGAAAGTTCAAAATAGCAAGTAAATTTTGTACAAACGCAAAAAATGTGTCCAATGAATTATTTAAACTACACATTTTGTGATACAAATTCCAGCGCATAAGGTAGACTGAGCCATGATTTGTTTCCTCCTTGACTCTTCTGATATCATTTTTCAGGATGACGTATCAAAATATTGCTCAAGTTTCAGAGTTTAAATTTTCGAGTTTATTATTCTTAGCTTGGCTTTTTTTCGGCTAACCATATTTTTCTTAAAAATGCTACAATTTTAATTGTAAAAAATTAAAAAAAAAAAAATCAGAAAGTGAAGTCTTAAGTCGTTCTTGCCATATTAGCATTTGAACTCCATAGAAAAATACCAAAGAAAATATGAAATAAAGTTTAAAACAATTAACTTAATAAAAATAAAAATAAAAAATAAAAAAAATAAAAATAAAAAAAAAGGAAAATATGAAAAAGTTAAAAAAAAAACAAGCAAAACGAGATGAAATGAAAATCTGAACTCCAAAAAAATATGAATATGGACTTCATGGCAAAAAGCAAAACAAAAAAAAAAAAAAAGTTGGAAAATATTTAAAAGAATTAATGAATTAAAAATGAAAATAAAAGAGTTAAACACAAGAAAAATTAAAAAAAGGTGAAGAAACAAATGTTAAAAAGTGAAAAAAAAATTCAGTATACAGCAAAAAAAAAAATCACATAAAAATATAAAACCTCAAAAATATATGACATTCCTTCAAGTGAAATGAAGTGCAGGTAAAAAAATTAAAACCTACACATTTTACGAAAAAAAAAAAACATTTTTTAAGATTTCGAATATTGGGCAATTTTGTTGTTTGTTCAAAAAAATTAAAACAAAACATAAACATTTAAAATATGCAAGTGAAGTTTAAACTCACCTATTGAAATTAAGTACAAATGGAAAAAAAATACAAAAGTGAAAGCAAGAAAAAAAAAAACAAAATAAAAAAAAAATTTAAAAAGTAATAAAAAAAAAATATTTATTTTTAATTTTAAGAAAATTGTTAAAAAAATTAAATTTTTTTTAGGTGACAAAATTGTTTAAGAAAATTAAAAAATTTATTTTTTAAAAAAACTAAATGGAAAATTAAAAACAGAATTAAATTTTAAATCTAACTTCGTGAACTGTGATTACAATTCACAATTTGGCCATTTTTGTCCCATGCTGGCCCATAGTGCAGTGGTGTGAAAACTGTCTGTATCGTTTTGTTGGGTTAATGAAATGCTAGAAGGTATTTAAAAAAGGTATGTATACTTGTGTCACGAAGTCTAACCATATGCTACCTTCTCTTTTATGTTGTGGAGTATGCCCTCATAAATTAGCGACGTCTAGCAGCTAGAATACTTCTGTCTAGCAAGAGCTTTTTGTACGATTAGTGAGTTGAAGTGGACAACACAGCAAGTCAAGCGGAACGGAGTAAGGCACAGGCAAACAGAAAGAAAAGCAAAGGATAATGAATAATTTTTCACTGTTTGCAGCCTAGTCAGAAGCTAACATCTCTTCGTATATGCTCTGATAAAAAACTAAGGTGTAGCAGTTAGACGACGCAAGTCAAGCGAAACGAAATGGTGAATAGGATCCCAGAACGTTTTGCAATTCCTAAAAGTCCTTTCAACTTGCATCGGAGTGAGATCTTTTCTATGTTCACAATTTGAGTACTCATGGGGTCGTTGTAATCACTTTTTTCTTCCCAGAGCTCATGAGGAACTTATCAAAATAACGCCAGGGTAATTAAAAATACCAGAAAGTATTTTTCATATTACTTTTGAATTGAGGAAAACAACAAAGCAATTCAACTGGAACCGAAACATAGAAACAGGCGCTCAGAAAATTCAATAGAGCCCACTCTTATTTGAAAGGACTAAACAATAAATATACCAAAAGTAATAGAGCGTACACTAACAACAAATCAAGGAAATATCGCGTGACAAAAAGCAATTCAAAACAACGCAAGTTCACATCAAATATTCAACATTCGTGCCGCAAATAAAGAAAAACACACGCTTTATAGAGCATATTGACTTATTTACACTAACAAAAAAATAACACCTTAAACATTTTCCTATTGCATTGAACTACACTAATGCATGTGTAAAAAATGCCTTCAATATGATGGGGTGGTTATTAAGTGAGGTGCGTAAAGGCAAAATACAGACAGATAGAAAAAAAGAAAAATACCCCGCCATGCAGTTTTACAAAATATCTATGGTGTTGTTGTTGTACCGATACTTATAGAGTAGAAGTAATCACTACATTTAGACAGACAGATGAAAATTCTAAAAAAAAAATAGTTTTTCAGTTTCTATAGCTCATAAAACAACACCTTTGTGCATTTCTATTTAGTACATGCTATGAATAGACATAAACTTGTTACATTTTCCTTATGTATAAAAAGCTTTTTGCTTACTTTAATCGCCACCACTGTATTATTGTGTTACAAAGTAAATTCATGCATAAAAATTGTTCTTAACTTTATGTTATTATTTTATAATAAATCTTTCCCTCAAAGTGTTTTGCTACTGCGCTCTTAGCGTTCTCGAATTTGTTGATTTTCTTACAAATTTAACATATCACTTTGTCATTATCTTTCTAGCTTGATTGGTTCACTTTCATTTCTGTTTATGATGGCTACCAATGGCAACAATAGCACGCCACGCACAGCTTTCGCATTAACAAAGGCCATAATTCATGCAATGATTTATTCATTTAATTGATTATTCGTTTATTTGACTTTTTGCTTTAATATTTATCCAATGCCGTCGAACACGCTTCCACTCACAGCCTCACAGGCTCTGGTACATTCCCAACAAAAAATATTTGACTACTTATATAAAGCTTATTGTGTTTCTTGATAAGCCTTATATGTAATACAATATTGCAAGGAGTTTGGTATTTTTTTTCAATTTAACCGAGCTAAAAAATGGAAAATTTTAATTTTCAAAAATTATTTTTAATAACTCCGTTTTTTATTTATTTTTATTAATATCCCATATTAATATTACACAAACTATTTCTGATTTTCTGCTCAAGGTCAATATATGTATTTGATTTTATGACAGTTTGTATGTTGACTTTCTACAACAGCTTACACAATTTTTTGTTATTTTGCTACGAAATGTATCCCTAAATTGGTGCCTACTCACACCACTGCATACCATAACAGTTTATTACACTCATACTCACACACACACACATAAAATCATAGTACAAACGATTGCAATAAATATCGAATCAACTATTATTATCTGCGATAAGTTTTCCAGCGACGTTTCTAGCGCCATTAGTAATACTAATCGATTTGTCGAACAGCGGCAGCAACAACAATGAGTAACGACAACATCATTTACGCAATCAATATTAATTAAAAATTTAATGCATTTGATGCTGTGCAAAAACAAAAACAAATAAAAATTTCAGTAATCGAGTGCTGTAGAGAGACAAGGTGGATTACCATGCGATGGCGAGCTGGTCGGGAAAATTGAGATGGCACCTTTGTTATAATTACACTGTGAAACATGCAAAACTCTGTATAGCACTAGCTGTATAGGTTATGTTATGTTATGTTATGTTATGTTATGTTATGTTATGTTATGTTATGTTATGTTATGTTATGTTATGTTATGTTATGTTATGTTATGTTATGTTATGTTATGTTATGTTATGTTATGTTATGTTATGTTATGTTATGTTATGTTATGTTATGTTTTATTCTATCTCGTATACGCCAATCATTTATTATTAATTATGCAATATCTACCTCATAACTCTACTTCAGCATCCTGCGTCAAAAATATCTGTAGCATAGTGTTACTGCAACCAACTGCTACCGTTAGCTGGCAATTCTGCAGCTGGCACCCCATGCAAGGTTCTTTTTGTTCTCCGCTTTAACAACATTCGGCTTTGTTTTCGTTGCTTTTCTTGCTAGCTCATCGATTAAAAATCATTTTACATTATTTGCTTTTTGTTGCTGTCGCCACTATCTCTGTGTGCGTTTGTATGCCATGGATGTTACCTTGGCTACGCTCTCCTTCTATATCTGCGATTTTTCGCTTAATTTGCGCAGTGGTTGTTTGCAAACTGGGTCAGTAGTGGGACCGCTAGCAATATGCCATTGTGGCACCACAGATACTTGACGATGGAAGACCAAGTTTTAATCTGCTCTTTCTCTCTCTTTGGCAGAGTCGATTGCAGGTGCTGGAATTAATAAATGTCAATGCAATTGGTGTGCTAAGGCAAATGGCTTATCGTTTGGCCAGCTAGCGAAGTTGGCACTGCTTAATATTGTTGAAGGATACTGCGTTGAAACACAGGCGGAAATGTGTAAATGTAGCATAATATGAATTAAGTAGTTGCAGGGCGACTGATTTTTAAAATTACAAGGAAATTTTGAAATATTAAAATTTTATAGCCTACTTATTGAATATTTTAGGGAGTGTTATCAGCATCTTTTATCTTTTATTTTTTAACGTTTATCTTTTATCTCTTATCTTTTATCTGTTTTCTTTCACCTTTTATCCCTTTTTAATATTTTATCTTTCATCCCTTTTTTATATTTTATCTTTTATCTTTTGTCTTTAATCTGTTATATTTTATATTTTATATTTTATATTTCATAGTTTATATTTTATATTTTATCTTTTATATCGTATCTTCTATATATTTTATCTTTTATCGTTTATCTCTTATCTTTTATATTTTATATTTTATGTTTTATATTTTATATTTTATATTTTATATTTTATATTTTATATTTTATATTTTATATTTTATCTTTTATCTATTATATTTTATCTTTTATCTGTTATCTTTCATCTTTCATCTTTTATCCCTTTTTTTATATTTTATATTTTATCTTTTATCTCTTATATTTTATCTTTTATCTCTTATATTTTATATATTATATTTTACCTCTTATCTTTTATATTTTATATTTTATCTTTTATCTCGTATCTTTCATATTATATCTTTTATCTCTTATCTTTTATATTTTATCTTTTATATTTTATCTGTTATATTTTATCTTTTTTATCTTTATATTTATCTTTTATCTTATGAATCGGCACTTATGTATATGAATGTTAGATTAATTCAATATATTCATTAACCAACTGAATTTACTACCTATTCATATACTACCTATTCATGCACAACACTTACACCTCATTTAAGTGCAAATATTTTTATTTCCGTGCAGTCAGTCAACACTTTGATTTCAATTGTATCCATTAGGTCTATTGGTCTGTTGATTCGCCTATGGCCGTCCGACCGATATTTGCACTGCGTTTTTTGGTTTTGAATTCAACGTTTGTTTGGTGGATGAGCTTCCGTTTAGATTGCCATTTTCATATTTCATTTCCGTTTGTTTTTATTATCTCATAAAGTATGCATGTGTTGTTGTAAACGTATGAATAACTTTGCTTTTGTTTCCCTTTTCTGCTGATGGTGTGTGGAATTTTTTTCTTTTATTTGGTTAATAGTTTTTGTTGTTTCTTTAAACCTGTCAGCATTGATTGCAATTCAATGCGAAATAATTGAATTTCGTACAAAATTTTCTGAATAGTCTTGGCGCACATGTCAGTGTAGTGTGCTGAATAAAGATATGGGTAATGACCAAATACAGGGTGAGCTTAAAAACTTTGTTTTATACATTTGTATTTGGCTTTTAAATAAAAAAAAAATATTCGTAGGAACTAGCATTAATTATTGGATAAAAATAACGAAACCTTAGGTATGTTTCCTCCGCTGTGCAGACCTCACTGAGCTCATTGTTTTGTGAAACAACATGTGCTTAGATTTATATTTCCTGTATAGAAAAAACTAGACAATTTCAAAATATTCTTAAAGGTTGCTTGTTTTTCTGAACGCCTGTGCGCCACCTCGTTCCGCTTGACTTGCATAGTCTAACTGCTAGACCTTCATTATTCATGTTGACACACACTGCTTAACAAAATGTGAAATATATCTACACTTCCCACCCAGCAGGTAAGAAATATTCATCACCATTAGTGTCCTTTTTGAGCGCCTGTTCGCCATTCCGTTCCGCTTGATTTTCTGTTCACTCACCCGGAAAACATTAATCGTATACAGAGCGCTTTCTAGACTGAATTTACCCAGTTGCTAGACTTTATTTATTTACGAAGACATATTTAATTTTTCAACTAACTGCTCTGTTTTGTTTCACTCTGATGGAAGGGTTTCCCCAACTAATCGACTCTGAAAATATCCTAGACACAGTTGAGCTAACTATGTACCAAACTAGCTGCCAACTGCTTATCATTCATGAGCTCATAAACTTTCTGAATACGAAACATGAAATAACATATGGCTAGATTTTCAATATAATATAATTTTTACCATTTGCTATTAACTCTTTTTACTAAGCGCCTGTACGCCCTTCTGCTCAACTTGGCTTGCTGTGTGGTATCTTCAAGTGACTAATCGTACAACAGGACCTTTCTAGCAAGCGAAATTATAATAGCTTGTTATTAGCATTTTATTAACGAGTACACAAGGAAGTGGAGTATATAAAATAGTATATGACCATGGTTGCCATATCATTCGTTTCTTACCAATTTTGGTACGATATGTGCTCAAGGTTTTGCCTCAAGATAAAATGAAATTTTTGGAGTTCACATCTTAGACGACGAAGCTAAGTTTTGATTGAGTCGGAAATTATAATTTTTTTTGTAGTAGATCGACATTTTTTTATAGATGCTGAATTCAGTTAATATAGAATTTAGAAAATTCATAGCAAATTGTAATAGAACTAAACAGGGTACGGATCATTTCGGGATGGCTTTCGCGCATTTAGGGACACTTTCGGGTTAATATCCCGCTGTTCCCGGACCATTTCAAAATTTATTCGGACAATCACCGGATTTTTTTCAGAATTATTTCGGGACTTTATCGGGATTTTATCAGGTATGATGTCGTTATCATTTTCTTAACTCTTCAGGACTATTTGGTGACTATTTTAGTTTCATTTTGGAATTTTTTTCTGGACTTTTTTTGAATATTGTTAGTCCATTTTGAGGCTCTCTCGAAATCATTCAGGACCATTTGAATATTATTTCATTTTTTTTATAATGTAAAAAAGTAAAATCACTTTCTTTATTTACAGTCTTTTACGATATTTAGACATTTCTTATATTAAAAGATGACAAAAAAAGAAATTCAGTAGTAAAATTTCTTATTAAAATTTTGTTTGAGCCACCCTAATATTCATGCAATTTTTGTATACCGTCAAATCTTTTACATATTTTTGGTGTCCAAAAAAAAAATTCCCTTTATGGCAACCCTGTACGTGTATGCCTAGGATTCTACAGTGCCTTGCACCGTTTACTATATTTACTGAGCGCCTGTTCTAAATTTCGTTCTGATTGACTAACTTTCGCCTTCAGTCTAATTGCTAGATACTAGTTATTTATTAGCAAGCATTTACAGTTCTTATTTAAGTTGTTCATAAAGGATGTAGTCATGTTCTGTTTGTCTATTCTACATTGAGTCGTTCATGTCCTCATCAAATCAATTAAGTCTAGCAACTAGACTCGTCCTGTTGCGGAAGTTCTTTTGTATAATTGATAAAGCCAACAAAGGACGTCAAGTGGAACAGCATGACGAACAGGCGTACAGAAATTTTAGAAAATGGTAAACTTTGTAAACAAATATTTCTAGCTTCATGTGAGCGTCTAGTTATATCCTACCCACAAAGTGCGCAACACGAAATGACACGCAGAACAAAAGCTCGTTAAGTAAGGTAGAGGTGAATGTATTGTAGACTCATGCTCTCTAGCAAATCCACTTTTACACAGCAAGTCAAGCGAAACGGAATTACAAGCAGGCGCTCAAAAAGGACACTAATGGTGATGAATAATTTGTTTACCCGGTGGGTGTAGTAGTGTGTGTCAACATAAATAATGCAGGTCTAGCAGTTAGACTATGGCAGTGAAGCGGAACGAAGTGGCGGACAGGCGCTCAGAAAAACAAGCAACTTTTGAAAGATAGATCGCAATTTTTTTTTTGGTTTTGCTTCCTGCATGGAAAATTCAACCATATGCCGAAGCAGATGAAGAAGAACCTACTAAAATACCAGAATGGTCAGAAATTAAAAATACAAAATAACTAGACCTACCATGCCGAGAAAGTAATTTTCATATTACTTTTGAATTGAGGAAAACAACAAAGCAATTCAACTGGAACCGAAACATGGGAATAGGCACCCAGAAAATTCAATAGAGCCCACTCTTATATGAAAGGACCAAGCAATAAATATACCAAACGTAAAAGAGTGTAAACTAAGAACCAATCAAGGAAATATCGCGTGACAAAAGGCAATTCAAAACAACGCAAGTTCACATCAAATATTCAACATTCGTGTCGCAAATAAAAAAAAACCCACGCTTTATAGAGCATATTGACTTATTTACACTAACAAAACAATAGCACTTAAATAATTTTCTAATTTCATAGGCAGTTAGAGGGGTGTTGCATTGAAAAATAAAGAATAACTAAAGGATTTCGGGTCTGGTTTATGTTGAAACCATTCACCGTCATCCCTTGTCAAATTTGGTTTGGAGACAAACGATGTTTCGTTCCCTAGTTCTCTATAGCTAATAGTACGAATTATTACCAACAATTGAACTGTTGTTTTTTTCGTGGGACCGTACATGTGGAACCTTTTATATGTTTCACTATTTTACACGACTTATTTAGGGAATAGGTTTACAGATAAAAGAAATTTAGTATTAAATGTTTTTAATTCGAGTTTAAGGAATTATAAAATGATATTCAAACGGAATTCGTCTTCAAACGTTTATACGGCTGTGCCGCCATTTCGATAGATACTTCTAGACTAACTCCAGCGTTTTTGTGTCCGAGTTGTAGTTCTGATCTTAAGTTGTCGCTTTGTGTTTGTTGCTTTATATTAGAGTTACCGACTGTTTTGGAAAACCAGCAATTCCTCGAAAATAACATCAATTTAAGTGTTTTATGCTTGCGTAGAAAATTTCGAGTGAAATGACCACAATCTGGAGAAGCCAAGGATGTTGTGAATCTTGTTTAAATTACTCTTTATACAATCAAAAGAATGCTTCACATAAAATATTCCAGCAGGTTTTAAGTAAGTTAGCAGGACAACACAGCATGTCCAATTCCATAGCTTTAACACGCACAGCGAGTTAGAACAAAATAAAATAAATAAAAAAAAATAAAAAAAAAAATAAAAAAAAAAATAAAAATAAGAACTAAAAAAAAGTAAAAAAAAAAATAGAAAAAAAAAAAATAAAAATAAAATAAAAAAAAAAAAAAACAAGTAAGGAAGTCTAAGTTCGGGTGAACCGAACATTAAATACCCAGCGTTAGTTTTCAGAAAAAGGGGGTGTAGTTTTCATCCGATTTAGCCCATTTTAAGAACCAATCTATTCCGAGCCTAAACAATAGCGAATTTGGTGGGCGCGGCCACGCTCCTTGCTTATAAAGCTTTAACCGCTTACATGAGCCAAAAGTACTGAATCGATCTTTTCAAGGGTTATACCATGTCCTATATATAACTTTGGAAAAGAAGGCGTGCCATGCCCATAACTTTTAACGTATTTTGTGAAATTTTTCGATGTACGGATATATGTGTCCATTAATCAATATTTACATAATTTTAAAAAAGTGGGTGGTGTTTGTCCCTATTTGAAGATCAGTTTTCATTGCAGATAGTTATGATACTTGCACAGTGGCTTGTTAATAGTGAAATGTTGATATTTTGTTTTTTCACTTGTGGGCGGTGCCACGCCCATTTTCCAAAATATTACCAAAAAACCTTTAAACATCACTAATAACATCATCAGGTGAATGAGTGTACTAAATTTTAGCATTATATCTTTATCAGTTAAACAGATATTGCATATTGCGGTTTCCTAACTCTCGTTTAGAGAACTTTAGTCCAAAAAGGGGCGTGGTCGTTCACCGATTTTTCTTATTTTCTGTGGTAGTACTCTACATAAACATAACATGCCTGGTACCTAGTTTCGTAAACCTATCTCACACCGTTCTGAAGTTATTAGCAGTCGAATTTGAAAATTGCCTGACTCATAAGTGGGCGGTGCCACGCCCACTTTCCAAAATTTTGCAAAAATAATGTAAAGAATGTGAAAATTGATGTATGTACCAAATTATATTATTATAGCGGCATCAGTTAATTAGATATGGACTTTTCAATATTTCCACCTCCTTTCAATATAACTTTTATAAAAAAGTAGGCGTGGTCGCCAAGCGATTTCGTTTATTTTCTATATCTGAATTTAACACAACAATAGTATGCCCTCTACAAAATTTCGTTATACTAGCATAAACTGTTCTCAAGTTATTAAGAGTCAAAATTTTAAAATTTCTTCAAATATATGTGGGCGGTGCCACGCCCCTTTTAAAAAAATTTGATAAAATCCGCCTTAGAACATATAAATCAATAAATATTGCAAATTTTATCATTGTAGCTGCTTCTGATATGGAATTAAACCGTTTTATACGTTTTTCGAAATTTTCGATATCGAAAAAGGGGGCGTGGTTATCATCCGATTTCGCCCATTTTCAATAGCAACCTACCTTGGCCAGAAAGTAACCTGTATGCAAAATTTCATGCAAATATGTCAATTTTTACTCAAGTTATCGTGTACACGGACGGACAGACGGACAGACGGACAGACGGACGGACGGACATGGCTTAATCAATTCCTCTTTTCAACCTAAGAACTTTCATATATGGAACCCCATATCTAACTCGATTATTTTGCTCCGTTACATAGTACCGTTATGTGGACAAAATTAATATACCCTTGTACTAGTACTAGTACGCTGGGTATAATAAAAAACTAAAATAAAAAAAAAAATAAAATAAAATAAAATAAAATAAAATAAAATAAAATAAAATAAAATAAAATAAAATAAAATAAAATAAAATAAAATAAAATAACATAAAATAAAATAAAATAAAATGAAATAAAGTAAAATAAAATAAAGTAAAATAAAATAAAATAAAATAAAATAAAATAAAGTAAAATAAAATAAAATAAAATAAAATAAAATAAAATAAAATAAAATAAAATAAAATAAAATAAAATAAAATAAAATAAAATAAAATAAAATAAAATAAAATAAAATAAAATAAAATAAAATAAAATAAAATAAAATAAAATAAAATAAAATAAAATAAAATAAAATAAAATAAAATAAAATAAAATAAAATAAAATAAAATAAAATAAAATAAAATAAAATAAAATAAAATAAAGTAAAATAAAATAAAATAAATTGAAATGAAATGAAATAAAGGAGAAGATAATAATATTATAAAGGAAAAAAACCAAATATGAACTCGGAAAACATTTTGTTTTCGATGTTGTTATAGTTATGAAACACACTTTTATTACATTTTTGATGAGTGTGTTGGTAAGTAAACAAGACAGCAATTTTAAATCGATTGCATCAGACAATTCATATTTATTTATCAAATTAAGTTTGTAAATATATTTATCTACAAATTTATGATTTAATATTTACTTTATTTGCCACGAAAATCTAAAAAATGTATGTCAGCAAATAAATGTAGAATTTTTCATTGCAATCGTAGTAAAATAAATAAAATAATAGAATTGGTATTTGAAATGTGAAATATTTTCATACTACCAAACAATTTTATTAATTAATAAACACTAGGCAAAATATGCACTGTAAAGTAAACAAAAGAACAAAACAAACAGTAAAATAATTCGGAAAACTTCTAAAAACTAAATATGACATGAACTGTAAAAGAGAATAACAAAAACTTTTATAAATGAAAATAAATGTTTAATCACTTTTGACCGCAAGGTTTTAGTTAAAATTTTTTATATAAAAATTTTGTTTTGTAAATAAATTTATATTCCAATAATTTGAAAACATTTCTTGCCAGTTGTTTAGGTAGAAAGCGAGAATTTTCTTAATTAAATTAATTTGAGAAAAAGTAGAAAGCGTTCTAGTTTTGCAAAAAGCCTTTTCACAGCTGAATTTTACTCCAAAAATTGAGTTAGATTTCCCAAACTTTCGTCGTTTGAAAATTTTTTGACTTTCGCATCCTGCTACTTCCTTGTTCAACTATTAAGATTTCTCACATAACGCGTAGCATAATTTTAGGCATTAAATAAATACAAAAGCTCCGACAATGAAGGGTCAGAAAAGTCAGACGATAATAAACTTTTCTAGTGATTCTTTTTACTGCCAAATTGCGTTTCCTGCAATGCATAATGAACCAACAAACACAAATCTGGATGTACAATTCATACCTTTATACCATCCCAGTAGAGAAATAAGAAAGCGTCAGAAAAAAAAATTTCTTTAGAATTTAGAATTAGAATTTTCTAACTTAACTCAAACTACTCCGAAAAGGGCCAAAATGTTGCACAAGTCATCAACACCAAATTGTCTAGAAATTTTCGCAAATAATAAGTAGATTTTTTGGGCCATTTTTTAAGTTTAATTAATTTTCCTGAACTTGGTGTGAAGTAAAGAATTTAGTTGTATGTGTACATACTCCGTTACGAAATTTCCTTTATTTGAAATTAAAATTATTGAAAACACAGCTTCTTCTTATCTCGTGAAATTATATCCATTTTATTTTCACTACAATTATATTGAACACAACTGTACATAACTTTTATTGCCAATATATATAATTATTAGGGCTGTGCGATTAATTGATTAATCAAAATTTTGATTATTCATAAATTCGATTACTCAATTAATCGATTAATTATGTTTTTTGATTAATTATGTTTTTTGATTAATCAAAAAGGGTGTTTACTCGATTAATCACGATTTTGATTATTCAAAATGAAATTTAATTGATTAATCGCCTTTTTGATTAATCGTTTTTTGAATAAAATGATTAATCATATATTAAAACGGCTCAAATTTAGAAGTTCCTTAATACTTCAACCATTTGTTGCATCTTCGACATTTTACCCATTCGCGATCGGACAACATCTCAAAATTTTCTAATTGTTTTTTATTTTTTAATATTTTGAAGTATGTTTGGTTTTTAATTTTTCTTATTTTCAACTATTTCAAGGCAAACATTCACATAAAAAAAATGAGTAAATTAATCAGTTTTTGATTAACCATTTTTGAAAATACTCGAGTAACACTCGTTTTGATTACTCAGAATTTTGATTAATCAAGTAATCGATTAATTGAAAATTTAATTAATCAACTTACTCGATTAATCGAATAAAGGCACAGCCCTAATAATTATACCATAATTATCTGATATTAATGCCTAGAGACCACTGGAGTAGTATGAATATGCCCACCAAATGTTTAGTCAAGGAACTAGAATGTTTGCTGAGTAGTTTGACTTTTGACTGCAGGCCTTTCGATTCATACATACATACATACTTATGAATATGCATATATATTCAATGGTTAATGACATAATATATTCCCATTGCTTGTTACATACTTTTTCTCCTAAACATTTGCTGTTGTTATTGTTCTTATTTCTGGTGGTAAAATGAACAATTTACGTAGAAAATAAAGTGATTACGCTGACCCAAAGTGACCCACCGCATTAACCAAAGCAAAAATAGAGAGAGAGGGAGTGAACAAAGCAAAAATGTTTTGAAGGGTAAATGCGTTAGAGAACTGATTATGAAACGATTAATTTGTATGATAATGAAACTTGTGGAGTCGGGGAAGTGAAAATACTTGAAAAATTCTGGCCGTGTAGTTTGTGGTTGATGGGGGATGAAAGAGAAAAATAATTGCAGTGAAATGGTTTAAATTTAATCGGGAAATGAGATAATAACCGGCAAAAGGACATGAAGAAAACAAAAGAGAAAAACAAGCAAACATTTTGGTATTCTAATTTAACGCAAAATTAATATGAAGTTGTTCAAAAACCGCAAGTGCTGGTGAGATGGGCGTATATGTAAGTACTGGGGCTGCCAATCCCGGAACACTGGAATACCGTGATTTTCTAAGTATCGAAAATTGCTGTCATACAATCGGCGCTGAGAAATAGTTACTAGCAAGAATGAAGTTTCGCCTAAAGAAAGAAAGAAAGAAAAATAATATTTTATTTTTTATTTTTTTTCACTTAACCCATTAACGCCTAAACAAAATCAGCCGGTGTTAATACTTTTCATTGTCAATCATTAATTTACTCTTGGTTATATAAAAAGTTGAACAGAAAAATCATTTTTTCAATATTTTAAGAAAATTAGGTTGACCTTTGGGTGGTAGTGGGTTAATTGGAAAAAAAAATAGTATCAGCTCTGGCATTCCTAGGAAAAGACTCACTGAAATAAGTAAATTTTTCAAAATTTTTTTTTTACTTAACCCATTAACGCCCAAATAAATTCAGCCGCCAGTAATACTTTTTGAATAGAAATATTTATTTGTATGTAGTTAAATAAAAAGTTAAACCAGAAAAATGCGTTTGTTTTTAATTTTGTGAAAAATAAGTGTCGGGACAGTGGACGGTAATGGGTTAATTTAGGCGAAAAAAATAAAATTTCAGCTTTTGATATTCCGTGGGATAACTTAACTGCTGCCAGAAGAGTTGATGCTGCCAGAAGAGTTGATGCTACAATAATTTTTAAAGAATAGCTTTAGTAGAATCGCCGGTTGATAAATCTTAGTTCCATGGATGGGGTCTTCAGCAGTACCCAACGATGTAGCTAAAATGACCGTCTACTTTATTTGTGAATGTCGAGAAAGCTTGTTTTTAGTGTTTTATTTTTTCTGAGGAAAAAGTTGCAACACCCACACGCCCAAAAACTAATTAGGTAGGATTTAGTTATGATGCACGGTTTTTCGTCTTTAACATCAAAGTAAAGTGAATATAATGACTGAGAGTTGACTTGTCTGAAAACTTATTTAGTCTGGAACACACGAGCTTTGCTTCCAATAAGAAAAAAGTGAATCCCTCAGTGTGAAAAATGGGATATGAAAGCACGAATAGGTCCTACAGCCAGCGCACTTGAGTTTCTCGTTCTCCTCTTGTTACACTTCAAAAATGTTAATGAATGCTACATACGATTTCGAACTATTTTAAATCCTTCACTCTGGAATGCCCCACATTTTGCTTGTTGCATTTGGCTTACTTGTGGCTAAAATAAAGCTTAACGAAAATTAGAAATACGTTGGTCGAACGCTTTCGTATTTCCTTTTAACTAATGTGGTAACAAGTGGCTTTTGCTTTCATTGTTGTTGTTCACTACAATAACTTTACTATTAAGTCGTTAGGAAATTCATATTACAAAGCCCAAACTAAGCAGACTTAAGAAGAAAAAAGGAAAATCAACCAATTTTCTTGGCTTAGTCTCAGCTGCCAGCGGCGCACTGCTGCGTCGAGCAAAGAATTTATTAGTTCGCATCAAATGACCGCCCCACTCTTAACTTGTATCCTACTCTTTTTACACATTTGACTCAAAATGCCTGTTCAAGTATCCACTTACATACTTTTACTTATTTCACTCTTCCTTTGGCTTTTATCGCCAGTCAAGTGTTAGTTGTTGAGTAAACTTTTTATCCATCTCACTAATGTAATTGTAATTGCTACTTGCTTTTGCTACCCACATACACTTGTTTTATTAATACTTGATTATCAAAGCGTAATGTTATATATATTGCCGGGTACTCTTACATATACATACATATGTACGTACATACATATCTATCCGGAATGTTTTTCTCCATTCTTTCACCCTCTTGCCGCATACCGACTTTCCTAGCTATGTACATACGAGTACATACATATGTAGCCACCAGCTTATATTCTTGGACCAGCCTTTTGTGTCTTAATTGTCTTGTCCAGCAATGTTATTAAAATTCAGATGTATACTTCTACTTATACATATATACATATGTTCCCAGTAAACGTTCATAGTAATGCATGAGTCATAAATGAGTCATGCATTAAAAGGCCTAGCGCTACTTTTGTGCTTACTTATGAGTTATATATGAACATATTTACTAAGGGCCGCTTTCATAAAAGCCGGTTAAGCCTAATCGGCGATTAATTTGACAGCTAACCATACAAAATACGTCAATTAAACTCTGGTTAGCGGTTACCGGCTTTTATGAAAGCGGCCCTAAGATAACATTGAAAATCATACATGAGTCATAAATGAGTCATCGATTTTAGCGACTTATGCCTATTATATGCTTACGTAATAAATAAAAATGTATATGTAATCTATCAAAAACTGTATTGTGCAATAAAAAATGGTAAAATTTATAAAATAAAATATTAGCTGAGTTTAAGGTAGATGATAATGTTATTTGCTGCATGTTTGCTGGGCATACGGCTCCTCATACATACATATGTATGTACATACCTATGTGTGCTGCTGGTATTTTTATGGCTTCACTTGGCATTTGCTTACTCACTAAATGAGCAAATGGTTTGATAATTGTTGTATGAGTAATAATGTCCAACGAAATAATGTGTGTAGAAAAAATGTAGCGAATGTAATTTAATTTATTAGGATTTCCTCCTTCTTAGCTTTTTGTGTAATAAAATATTTAACGAATTGACCATAGACCAAGTTAAGCATTATTTAATGAAATTGTTTGTAGGCTATTCGGCTTAATAAAGGCTGACCATTCTACTGCTTAAAAGATCAATAGTATTAACACTGGTGGGTAAGTCAGTTGAGGGCTCGGATTTTTCTCAAAACTGTTTTAATGAGAAAGAAGTACCCGACTCATATTTTTGGCAGAATTTCTAGACAACTTTTGAGTACATAGCTATGCAGACCAATCAATTAATGTATAATGAGGTGCAAGTTAGAAATTGTTGAAATTTTTAACAGCCTGAGGTGTCATAATGTCAATGCCATTGAAATTAATTCCCATTTCAATAACATTAACTTCTCATTTTTAAAAATTATTGTGAGAATTAACATCCTTGACATTAATTCTCTTTACTCCGCCTTTGGAATGCGAATTAATGTCAATGTAGCTAATTTTCAAAATAATTTGGCATTAATTCTCTTTGCGAACTAATGCTATTGAAAAGTGAATTAATGTCAGTGACATTAATTCCATTGACATTATGACACGCCACCCCAAAAATTCATTGAAAATTTTGACGTCCTTCTTATTAAGACATTATTGTGCTAAAATTGAATAAGCGATAAAAATGCATACTCCAAAATTTGAAAAAAAAAATAAAAATTTTAATTTTGATGAAAATTTTTTAAATTTTTGTGGACTTTGTGGAAATTTCTTTTTATGTCATTTCTTTTGCAGAGCTCGCTTTATTTTATTAAAACAAAAAAATTATTAAAAACACAGATTCTTGTATGATATATGTACATACAATCTAATTTCACTGCTGTTATTTTAACCGCAGCTGTAGAAATACATACATATGTACATGCATTCATAGTAAGAATAATCACCACTACACATACATTATTTGTTAAAGACCTGCCATCTTCCAAGTCAAAACTAAATCCCAACATAATACTTAAAAGATCAACATAAATTACCAAATGAATCATTTATGGCTAAGCTCAACAAAATGACCTATAAATGCCAAATCTGATGCTACAATAGTACGACACACAAACAAAGTAAAAGAAAAAGAATAACATACCCTTATATAAACACACACGTACACATACATATGCACATTCATAACAAGAAATCATAAAGTTATGAGCGTAATGTTGAAATATGTAGCTTGCAAGGGAAAGAGAAAGCCATTGTAAATCATAAAAGACTAACCCGCAAATGCAGAAAAAATGTGCTAAAAATAGTGAAAGTGTTGCAGAACTAGCAAAAGTAAAAGAAATACAAAAAAACAACAACAACAAATAGAAAATAAAACTTTATGACAAATTGTTGCTGTACGTGAATGGCATGCCAACAACCAATAAATCAAATGCCCAAAGCATTCCAACACCGCAGACAATTTTATGTGTCAAACGCGTTTTTGGTGACTATTTGATGTGCGTCACTTTACGTTGAGAAGGTCTTTTTTTGTGTGTTAAAAGGTGGAGTGAGTCATATGTGTGCTGAGGGCAGAGTGTGCAAAGAAACAAAATGTTTCGAAGTGTCTTAATACTGATTTGACAACTGCCACGAAATACGATAGGTAAACAAAGTATTTCGGGACTATTTCAGGATTAATCATTCTATTTTTGACAAGTCACCAGTTCTCAAAAATTCACTGATATCGAACATAGAAAAGTAAGAACTTGTTATAAATTAACAGATCTTTACAATGATAGCAATTATTTTGGACATATTTTGGGCACAGTAAAGAATCATTTTCAGGAGATTTTCGGAATGAATTCGGATAAATTTCGGTATTAACAGGTTTTAAAAACTATCAAGCAAAGAAAAAAACAGTAGTTTTGACAATTATTTGGCTGTTAAGAACTTGGCGGCACTTAAAAAAGTTCCGGTCTTCGAAACTGTTAAGATCCTTAGGAATTGCCCAGTTCCAAGGCAGGCAGTTCTTCCAAAATAAAACGGCTCAGAAAAATTACAAGTTCTTAAATGTTACCCCTTACCGTAAAGTTAATTGGTTCTAAAAAACGAACCGGTTCCAAATAATTAAACATTACAGAAATTAGTTATCGGTTCCGCATAATTAAAGATTACAGAAATTATGTATCAGCTTCGAAAAGCTATCCGGTCCAAAAAAAAAGGATGTTCAAAACCTAACCGGTTCCGAAGTTAAAACAATGCTGTCTAGGGACTGATGTATTTTTCGGTACTGGTACCTTTTCTTGGATTTGTAAATTTTTCTAAAAACAGAGTAAACTGCAAACTCAGTAAAGCTATCTATCGGTTCTACAAGATTTACGAGTTCTAAATATTATCTCCTTTCGTAAAATTAAACTGTTCAAATTGAGTAATGACCAGTACCGAATTTTTCCGAATTGCCTTTCTGGATTTAGTCCTGAATTCTCGAATTGGTTCCGGGTCAATATTTTAGCATTGTTTTATTATATACTGACTTTTTGGTTCCAAGATTTCTTAAGAACCTTAGACCACATAAATATTTTAAATTCGCTTAGTTACAGGTTAGGTGCACCTATGTATGTTTGTGCTCTGAGCCTGCGTAATAACGATGCGGTGGTGGGTAACGCTGCAATAAATCGTGCGTTAAACTTGCTCAAATGCGTTGTAAGCGCAATTTGTGGGTTATGTTAGGTTCCAAAGCTCCGCTGTTGTCTAAATTTTCACTACCTCAGTTTTAATAACGTTTGCTGTTGTAAGCGCAGTAGCTGCGATGTCATACTTACCTACTTTATAATGATTTATACCAATGTTTAAGAATGAAAAGAGGCGTTTTCTTTTCATAGTATTTTGATAATTTATTTTGATTAAAATATTTTACATTTGTTTTATTTATTTTGTTTTTGAGTTTCTGTTTTTTTTTTTAATTTTAATTAATTATTTATTCTAAATTAAATTAAATTATAAAGAAATTTATTTGTTTCTAAATTACATTTTATTTATTTATTTTTTTAATACGGAAGATGTCGTAAACTTCATTTTAACTTCTTCAAATCTCTCATTTGTATCTCGTATTATGTAGAGTTTGTGTAAACATATTTGGCTCTTTCGACACTGCTAATCTTAAACTGCTTGCTAATCTAATATTTTTATTTTGCAACTTTCTATCACTAACATTTCTCTACTAAATTTACTTAGTACATACAAACATACTTTACTTTTATGCTTAACCCTATGCTGCCTTTTTAACACAATTAAACATTATCATTATTTAATTTGTCATTACTTTTGCTTGCTGTGTATCAATAATTCAGAGAACCTGTTGACAGCTGTCAACTGTGAACTGTTAGTTATCATAAATTATTTGTCAACAGTCATATACCATCAATTATCAAGACTTGTGAATGAGCTTACATTAAGCAGCCATTTATATTTTACAGCTTTGACTTGTCAACTTTCTACTATCAGTTGTAATCTGTCAACTGTCAATGGTCAAGTTTCCATTAACAATTTGAAAAAAAAAAAAGTTTTTCTTTAACCCTTCAACCACTACTTTGCTGTACATTGTTTTATAGTGCTCACAGTTATATTTGACATTTATTGGAATGGCGCATATTGACGCTGAAACATCGACTGTCACCAAAGATCAAATTTACGCGCCGACGATGATGCAGCCGACGGCGTTAGCGCTGTACCACTGCCAATCTTTTTGCTTTTGCGGCTATCGCTCAACAACGCATTACCGCGCTTGCCAACGCGCGTCTCATTATTATTATTATTACTGCACGCGCTTGCTTCAACACCACTTAATCTTATACTTGCCGTCTCTTGCATTGTCACAGCATACAACGTATCCTTTTCTTCCGCACTGCGCTTGCTTGCAGACGTCACCGCCAACAACTCCATTGGCAACATATCACTATGTAGCGTTTCACTTGTTACTCCACCGCACTCACTTACCATTTCCACATAGAAGGCGCCATCATCAACATCCATAATGCCCGCTGTGGATGAGGAGCGCGTGCTACTCAAACTACTGCTGCTGTTGTATGATACTTCGCCACCAACGCCGCCGCTACCATTGCTCGTTGTACTGCCATTGCGTTGCGCTTTTGTTGCTGCTGCGGCGCCGCCGCCATTCTTTGTATACGCACAAATATCGTAATTGTGGCGCGTAACCCGCGTTGCTGCTTCCAACTCTACGGCTGAAGTCTTTTGCAGCTCGCGCACATGCAAATTGTGTAATGGCGAACTGTACGGTGCGCGTTCGCGCGCGCTATGATGCCAACGTGGCGGCGGTTGTTGTAACCATTGTTGCTGTTGACGCGCTTCCACTTGCTGACCACCGCCATTATTGTGATAATGCAAAAAGCTATGCGCATCATCATCACCTGCGCCAGCATTAAAGTGTAGCTGATGATGTGGGCGTCGTTGTTGCGTGCGCCGCCATGGTAATATATCACAACGATATACATGCATCAAACCAATCAAGAGCACAAAAAAGAGCGAACACGAGATAAGTATTACCAAAGCGGGATGCGCTGAGCTTGCGCCCACCTTGCGCACATCAAATAATTTTTGTGTTTGTGTATGTGTAGTTGTTATGCCATGTTGTGCGTGTGGCTCGCGTTCTTGTACATGCGCGCGCTCGCGTTGTTGATTGCTAATTGCACTAAATGATTGATGCGTATCGTGTTCTTGCTTCAATGCATAGCGCTTGTCGTCATCTAGGCGCGCGTTATGCATTGCCGCTAGCAAGCGCTCATGACTACGTCTGATTATGGGCGTATTTACAGTGCTGTGCTTATGCTGCTGCGTAGTGTGCGGCGCCACTTCAGCATGTTCTGATATATCCGCTTCCTCGGTGTCCCAATCAAGCGCGTTGCTATTTTCGTTCATAAAAAGCTTGCCGCCGCTGGCATATGCGTCACCACCTGCCATAGCCGCAGCGTGTTGACGCAACACAGCTTCATTTTCGCGTGGCGTATTGAGTGTGTAATGTGTCGCTTTTGGCTGTGGTATGACGTGCTTTGTTTGTGCTGTCATTTTTCTCATTATCAATGAGGGTTTGCTTCTGCCGCCGCCGCCACCGCCTGCAATTTCTTCGTGTTTCTTTGTATGCGTTCTGCGCTTTGGTTCATCATTTGCTGTTGTTGTTGTTGCTTTATGTTCTTCACTGTTTATGTTGTCCATTGTGGTTTTAGCTGTCACATTTTCTTGTTTTGTTTGTTTTGTTGTTGTCATTTGTGTAACAACGCTCTGTGCCAACATTTGCTTATCTAACGCGTCACTGCCAATTCTTCTCTGCATTGGCGTCGCATTTGTCTCAACGTTTATTGCTTCCGCTTGAGTGTGTTTTGTATTAGGCGCGTTGTTGTTGTTGTTTCGCTCCTTACCGTAACTATTTATTGTTATTTCTGTCTGTGCATTCACCTCGCTCTCTTGCTCTTCATGCGCCTTGGTTTGATGGCCTGTTTCCTTTGGTTGGATTTTGGCCAAAGTTTTATTGCTCCTTGCAATCTCCGGTACTGGCTCATTTGTTGTTGCTCCCAATGTTTGGGGTGTAGTCGTTGTTGCATTTTGTATATTCAGCATTGTTGTTGTTGTTGTCGTTTGTTGCCCAAGTAATTCAACCGCCTCCACTAGCATATTCTCGCCACGATGTTGCAGCAGTGGCGTTCCAATTAAATGACGATCTCGTACGTGCAAATGTAACGGTTCATGCTTGTGTGCTGGCGGCTGATGTGTTGTTGTTGTTTTCAATGTTATCAACTCTTCTGTATACTCAGCTTCTAGCGCATCCTTCCTCTCCTCCCTTCCAGCGCTCGCCTCACTTTGTTGGCTTTGACCGGAACTATCGTCGTTTGGATAAGAATTTGCTCGTTTAAAATTATGTTGCTGCCAAAATTGTGTTGTTTTTGTTGGTTCAACTGTCACATTTTGTTGCACTTTATGGCCATCGCAGTCGTTAGCGCTGTCACTTTGAGTTAAAATGTTATTTTTGCTTGGTTGTTTGGCTTCCAACGCTAGATTGGGGATTGCTGTTTGCGGTGGCAGCTCGGTTGCATGTAAAATTCGTGTTGTTGTTGTTGTTCCGGTTTTGTCTGATAACTCTTCTAATCCCATTGTTGCTATTTGCGCTCTGCTTAGTTGCAAGAAATTCGCTGGCATTGCCAATTTTTGATTGTTTAGTTGAGCATCAGTTGTTGTTGTTGTCGTTTTTGCTGCGGATTTTTCGCTGTTTGTTGCTGTTGTTGTCTTTGCCATAGTAGCTGCACTGTCTGCCGCAACCTTTGCGCTAGCCCCCGCTTTGTTACCGATACCCGTTTCCAATATTTTTTCCACATCAGCCATTGTTGTTTTTGCTATTGTTTTATTCCGCTCTAGCTGTTGTTGTTGCTGCTGATTTGTGAACATCTCTTTAGCTTTATTAAATGATGATGTTGCATGTAGTTTGGCATTTGTTTCCAAATTTTGTGTTTGTTTTTTCTGGGAACTAAAGCTCACCGCTTTTGCTTCCATATTTTTAGGCGCCTCTGCAGGCGAATTGACTGTTGTTGTTGTGGAGGCTTTTCCATCAGAGACGTGTTTTTCTTCATGCTCTCTAACTTTCTCTTTCTGCTCTTGCAGCTTTGTTCCGTTCACACCAGTCACACCTTCAGCCTGTTTCGTTTTTAAAAGCATACTTTTAGGCGCTTCATCGCTTATCACTGCTTTTGTTGTTGTTTTGTTCTCCAAGCCATACTCTTGTGCATGTTCTTGTTCTAGTTGCTTGCCTCGCATCTGCTGCATCGGTTGCAAGTTCTTACTGGCTTCGTGCTGTATACTCACTCCCTTTGCTTGCATACTTTTAGGCGCTTCGGTTTGCATATAATCGTTTGTTGTTGTTTTTGTAGCTGCTGTTGTTTCAATGTCATGCTGCTGTTGCTCCCGCAGTTGTTGCTGCTCTTTCATATCTGCACTGCCTGTTTTCGCTACTTTTACAAGCATACTTTCAGGCGTTTTGTTACTTTTTGTTAGGTTTGTTCCCGCGCTTGTTCCAAAATTGCGTTTTCCCTCGATTTTTTTTTGTTCCTGTGCTTTTTGTAACTCCTCTCGCTTATTGTCTACTGTTTCTGTTCCCTCTGCGCTTTCAAGCATACTTTTAGGCGCATCTGCTTGCATATCATCTGCTCCTAGTGTGTTTATTATTGCTCTTTGCTCTTCTGCTTCTTGCGATTTTACGACTTTGCTGTATCGATTTGCTATCGCCTGCGTTGTTGTTTTTGCCGCTGTGCTATCTTGCTGCCATAAATTGACTGCGGTTGACTGCCCAGTTCCTGTTCCTGCAACAGTTTTCCCAACTTGCAACAAAGTTGGTGGCGCTGCTGTCGTTTTATTTTTTAGTTGACTCTTTGTTGCTTGATAAGTTCGTTCTATTTGTTGTATTGCTTTTGTTGTTGTTTTTGCTGTTCCAATAATTGCTTTTGTTGCTAGCGCCTCGCTGGTATGCGCTCTGTAATCAAATGCTGCTTTCGTCCGATAGTTGGTGTAGTCTGTTGACGAAGTATTTGCTCCGCTTACTTTTGTTTTTGTTGTTTCCTTATCTGTAAGCTTTTTTGTCGTTGTTTCTTCCATAGCTGGCGCTGAACTTTTAACTATTTCAAGCGTGAAATTCTTTTGATTAAACTTTAGAAGTTTTGCCTCAGCTGCGCTCATATTCCTCATTTCCCGTTTCTTATTACCCTCCTCCGTGCCAATATCTTCCATTGCAGTGTCGATATTTTGTTGTTGTCTACTTGCAAGTATCTTTGGCTCTTTGCTGTTTGATTTTGAGTTTTGCTTTCCCATTTTTTCCATTGGCAAATGGAAACTTGCTCCGCTTGTCTCGTGGTACATTTCGCTTTTAGTCTCCTCGTTGCTACCTTCAAGCTCTATGGCGCATGCTGGCGGCGCATCTTCTGCTAGACGTCGCTTATCGGTCGTTTGTTTTCTAGCGCCACAATTACTCTTGAACTTTTCAAAAAAATTGTGCATCCTCACAAACTTTTGCTTGAATTGGTTGTTTGTTGTCGCTGCCTTGGTATCCAACGCTAAATGCTCTGTATACACGTCCTGCTTCAACCCCATCACCAGCCCATTAGCTGGCTGTTGCACTTGTGCGTGTTGTTGACCTAGTTTATCTGATGCTGCTCCACTCATGGCTATAATTTGTTCGATTTCTTGTTGGCCAAAACCAATGCGATTATCGTTGCTCTGCGGCTCTTTCTGCCTCTGGCCCACTTGTTCTCCCTCTACTCCCATAACGCTCATAATACTATTACCCTCAATATTTAAGCTCTCCAAGTCAGTAGTAGCGGTGTTGTTGGTTTCACTGCTGCTACGTTGCTCCACAATTCTACAAGGACTTGCCCACTCGGCAATACTCAGCAAATCACTGCACTTAATTGGATTCTCATCGAGTAGCAGGTCACGCAAACGTGGTAGCGTATGTACCATTGCTTGGCTAACGCCTCGTAATCCGGCAGCGCGTAAATTGAGTGTCAGCAATTTGGGCAATGGCAATGCTGGCAAATATAATAGTTTATTGCCCGAAAGATCGAGCGTTTGTAGATTGCTAAGTCCTTGAAAGGATTGTTCGTGTATATCCATAATTTCATTGTTCTGCAAGAAAAGATGCTCCAGTGAGGTTGGTAAGCTGAGCGGCACCTTGCGCAGTTGATTGTGGTCAAGGAAAAGCGTTTCAAGTATTTCCAAACGTCCAAGTGCATCGTCTTCAATATCCTCGATGCGACTGTGTGAGAGGTCAAGATATTGGAGTAGTGGATAGCTATCCAAATCACCGCAATTGATAATCTGTAAAAGGGTAGAGAGACAAAGAGAAGTAAAATGAATAAAAGCAGGAAGTAATTAATTGAGGATTAGTTTAGCTTAGGGAGAAAAAAGTTAATTGAATTACTAAATTTGTTGGTTGAGCAAAATCAATTAAGAAAAGTGCTTGATGTGAAATTCTTTTTTGGAAGTATGAGCGAGCCCTGAAAATAAAATAAAATAAAATAAAATAAAATAACATAAAATAAAATAAAATAAAATAAAATAAAATAAAATAAAATAAAATAAAATAAAATAAAATAAAATAAAATAAAATAAAATAAAATAAAATAAAATAATAAAATAAAATAAAATAAAATAAAATAAAATAAAATAAAATAAAATAAAATAAAATAAAATAAAATAAAATAAAATAAAATAAAATAAAATAAAATAAAATAAAATAACATAAAATAAAATAAAATAAAATAAAATAAAATAAAATAAAATAAAATAAAATAAAATAAAATAAAATAAAATACAATAAAATAAAATAAAATAAAATAAAATAAAATAAAATAAAATAAAATAAAATAAAATAAAATAAAATAAAATAAAATAAAATAAAATAAAATAAAATAAAATAAAATAAAATAAAATAAAATAAAATAAAATAAAATAAAATAAAATAAAATAAAATAAAATAAAATAAAATAAAATAAAATAAAATAAAATAAAATAAAATAAAATAAAATAAAATAAAATAAAATAAAATAAAATAAAATAAAATAAAATAAAATAAAATAAAATAAAATAAAATAAAATAAAATAAAATAAAATAAAATAAAATTAAACAAAATAAAATAAAATAAAATAAAATAAAATAAAATAAAATAAAATAAAATAAAATAAAATAAAATTAAACAAAATAAAATAAAATAAAATAAAATAAAATAAAATAAAATAAAATAAAATAACATAAAAAAATAGTAAAAAAATAAAATAAAATAAAATAAAATAACATAAAATAAAATAAAATAAAATAAAATAAAATAAAATAAAATAAAATAAAATAAAATAAAATAAAATAAAATAAAATAAAATAAAATAAAATAAAATAAAATAAATTAAAATAAAATAAAATAAAATAAATTCAAATAAAATAAAATAAAATAAAATAAAATAAAATAAAATAAAATAAAATAAAATAAAATAAAATAAAATAAAATAAAATAAAATAAAATAAAATAAAATAAAATAAAATATAATTTAAAATGAAATGCTGATGCCTTTTAGAGCACAGTAGATGAATTTTCTAGTAAACAAGGATACGCCCAAAAAAATCTCCCAAATGAATTTTCTTCCTTCGTAAAACTAAAAGTTAATTCCACTAGCTTCTTGTATCTGAGACGTTTCTATTACTTCATTCGCATGCGAATACTTAATAATTCAGCTAATCCTAAGCGTGTGATTAGATTTTCGCACAATTTGCTTGCAGCAAAAGCCAAGCTAAACAATTTTGCTACTTAAAATTAAAGCCACGGCATAATAATTCCAACTACGAATGAACAGCTGACATCCGAGTAGCAGCCTATCCATGGAGGCTACGATAATTTAAAACACAAACAAACACTTTAGTTGCCACTAAGCCGCAAAGTGTAAACTTGCTGCAAAAGCAAAAAATCTCAACGCCAGCCTGAAATAACAACAGATCAACGGCAACAAAAGCTGAAAATACAACAACAATTAATCGGAAAAATATGTTAAAACAACGCTTCAACAGCTTGCAGCTAAATGGTAGACACTGTAAATGAGAAAATCTTTTGATTCGTTGCCACATACACAATACAGAGCGGTATGGTAGGGGGTGGGTGCTGCTGGTGCTCATGTTGGTGTATAGGCGTCTGTTTGTCTATAGCTGAAAGGCATTTATAATTCCATATAATTGGAATAAGGATAATAACGATAAAGCTAAAGAGTAAGAGTAAGAGTAAGTATGCAAACAAACCAGCCAAACGAAAAGAAAACATACAAAAATGTCTGCCTTGAAAAATGAGTTTGTATGAACACTGCAGCCAAAGCAATATATGAAATATGTATGTGAGTCTCGAACTAGTTCCGAATGTGTCAAAGTGATCATAGTTGAACTGTAGGAGAGACTGAGCTCAATTTAAATTGAGGTTATCAAATTAATCACAGCACCCATTAGCAGCTTTCGCTTGAAACCCAAATGGTGCACACAAGTTTTGGGCCTCCCTAGTCCACATGTTGGTCGATAACTCTGAAACCGGTCGAGCTATCAAAATAAGAGTTAACCAAAATTTTAAGTTAGACGCATATCAGTGCCACGTTGGCGTTGCATTCAATTCCATTTGAGGATTTATGAGTGATGCGCGTTCAAACATACAGACATACAAACATAGATTAGAAGAACTGTTGCTTTGGTATAATAATGACCACCCCGATACATTTTTCTTGAATGTCTGGAATCTACTAACATCGACCCTCATTCTCTATGGCGAAACGAACTTTGAATTTTTGTTTGTTATTTTTCGGACTAGTTTGTGTAGTAGTCTTTTATGGTACTACTTTCGTGCTTAGCTCCAGGGTACATACATCGTATCTATATACATATCGCACTTAAGAGTAACACAAATAAAAAATATTGCAATGAAAACAAGAACAATACCAACACAAAGATAATCGTCAAAAACCCTAACAATAATAACAATGAATTGGTGGCAGTAGAGATGGCGACGACGATGAGTCTCTTATTGTGAGATAAAAACATACATATAACAACTTTTAGCAGCAGTACGTGGTATCAGCGACTAACTGGAAAAGCATACAAAAATGCACGTCTTGTGAGCTGTAGATGGCACTCAGCGAGTCAGTGGGACAGGATTTGAAGAGGGATGCTATGCCTTTGGCTTTGTTTTCGCCTCAGTTTTTGTACATTATTTGTCTAGGAATTGACTGATTTGTAGTTTAAGGAGCGGTGTCATGTATTTTAAAGAGATTCGCTTGAGCACTGAAAATTTAGGTTTTTTAGGTTCATTTTGGGATTATTTTTGTGAGTTTTTCCCGATTATTTCCAAATGTTTTTTAAAGGTTTTCAGCACCATTTAAGGATTATCTAAGCTTTAAGTGATTATTTTAAGCACGGTTTGCAATTATTTCGGAACTGTTTTCTTCATTATTTTTGCGATAATTTCGGGATTGTACATACAAAAAATTCTGAAATTATACCGAAATCCGGAAAGATACACGAAATAATCCGTGAAAAGTCCTGAAATTATCTCGGAACGGTTAAAAAATGGTTTTAAAAAGCCTCGCAATTAATCCCGAACATCAAAATAATTTCGAAAAAGTAGCGGTATGACTTCCAAATTTCCACGAAATAGGCCCCAAAATTTTAGGAACCCTTTCTAAGTATTTTTCAGAAGAATCTAAACACCCCAAAAATGCAACTTTTTTTTTAATTTCATAGAACCACATGAATCTACTCCAAATCAAACAACCTTCCAAATTTCGCCAAAGTACGAAAACACAAAAATCTTGCCGAATTTGCACTTTCAACTACATTCAACGTTCTAATTTCCCTAATTTCTTGCATTTCCTTTGTGGCCTTCTTCGTTGTTTTTACATGTTTAATGAATTTTCACTTGAGTTAAATTGCTCGAATTTGTCTTGTTTGACGTTGAGCAAATAGCTACTCCAGCCACATAGGCGCCAAAGTTTATGTCCAAATGCCTGTGCGAGCTTTACGTTCTTAGAAGGGATGGAGCGTAAAAATAATGAGCAACATAATTTTTTGTTTAGCTTTTAAGCCATAAAAGATACACAAGCAATTATTTCGCATTTAACTCGATAGTCATTAAATATTTAAATAAGAATTCTTGAAAGTATTTACTTTGTCTGGAAATGGGTGTGGGTTGGTGTATTCGAGCGAATGAATGGAAGCTATTTGGGAATCATTGAAGTGCGATGATTTGTAGAAGTTGGAAGGAAAGCAAAAGATAGGTACACAAATGCTCGTACCAAAAAGAAAAGGAGAACTGGGAAATAGTACTATTTAAGGAGTTTGATCTGACTCTATTTAAGGAGTTTGATCCTAAAAATTGCGACACTAGCGCCACCTAGGGAGTCAAAAAAATTTATCTTAAACCGGCAGTAGCTAATGTTGCAAATCCCAGTCAAATCGGATCATAACTGCGAGTTTTGCAGAAAGAACGACCCGCGCGCCACCTCTCGTTTTTTTTGTTTAGTCCGTCAAACCCTAACGATGGGGATATTTGCAAGTAAACATATTCACGCGCCACCTAGCGTAATTTTTTTAAAGAAAATATTTATTTTCTAGTTAGTAATAAATGTTCCGAGTTTCAGCCAAGGCAAGCCGGTAAAAAAATCGAATAAAAGCCATGCCTACTTTTTGTGTATCGAATATAACAATAGGAAGAATATCTGTACAGAATAAATTTGCGAAAATTTAAATTCCAACTGCGATTTTTTTATAAATTTTTTTTTTAAAAGTGCGTAACATCAACTACTAAGGAAAATGTATAAAATCGACTTAAGGCCACGCCCACTTTTAAATAAAAGATTTTTAAAACTATCGTAGTCAAATATACATACATATAAGGCGATATATCTGAAAAAAAAGTGTCAGGGAAAAATTAAAAAAATTGTAAACTGGGCGTGGCTTCGTCCCCTTTTAATAGCGGATTATTCCAAATAAAATTTTTTTGTAACGCAAGCTGTTCGAAATGTTAATTTTTATTACGCACAACATTTATTGTGATATTCCCCCAAATCGTTCACGTGCCACGCCTACTTCTGTAATGTAGTTCTGAAAAATTCGAAATAAAATTCTTTTACTAGTTTTAACTTTAAAGTATTTTGCAAAGCCATAGACCTCTTTTTGGGACCTAATAAATCTTCGCTGTGACAAAAACAGGCAAAGGAAATGATTAATTTGTAACGAGGAAAACATGAACATAAAATAGTTATTGTATTTACTCTTCCACGCAGTTGGGTTTTGCATGAGTCATATCCGTGCAACATTTTTATGTGCGCACACCGAAACCAATCGATCAAAATATACGTGTATAAACGTTTTTGTTTTTTTTTGTGAGTGTTTCGTAAATGAGTTGTGCTCTATTAGGCGGCTTGTTATTTGTATGTAGACACCCTGTAGGGAAAATTGTTAGTCATGAAATGGTGAGGTGAGCTTTGAGAATATCAGTTGACCCTTTCTAAAAACCTGTTTGAAATAGTGAGGAGTAATAAATTGGATATTTGAGGGAGTAAATTGAATTCATGAGAGTAAAGTTTTGATTCTTTTGAACCAGCAAATGCTTTGAATGAACAAGTATGGTCATGCCTACTTAAATTGAAGTGAAGCAATGCGAATAATGTTTCTTAGGGATGTGTCCTCGAGTCGTAAAAATCAAGTACTTAGGGATCCATTATATTGTTAAGACACAAATCGATTTGCGAAAAATCCACTTTTAAAGAAATATCCATCTTTTCGTCATAATTTGATTTTTTATACGAAAAATAGAAGTGAAAAATATCGGAAATCGGTAGGTCTTCAAACTAAAAAACTGCAGATTCTCTCTTAAACTTTATTAAAATTATATATATGAAAATATTTTTTTTTATGAAAAACGATGTTTACCTTTAATAAAATTAATAAAAAATCGATAATTAAAAAAAATTTTAAGGGCTCAGAACCAAAAGGATCTAAGTGACATTTTTTTGGAAATTGAGCTATACCCATATTTGTATAGTGAAATATTAGTGAAATATGGTATTTATTTGTTGGCAAAGAGATCCGAGTGATTTCGGACATTGTAGTGCCATCTATTTCTCATACAATAAACGCCCTACCCAGATTTTACATAGAATTTTCAAAAGGCAGTAAACTTTAAACTTGAATATCTCACATCAATTTCGGAGTCACTAAGATCCATTTGGTTCTAAACCCTTCAATTATTCAAGCTAAAATCGATTATTTATTAACAAATATAATGTGTACCATAAAAAAATAAAAAATCGGAAAATACAAAAAATCGGCAATTTACACAATAAATTAAAAAAAAAAAAATCTAAAATCGATGTTCACACATCAAAATTCGATCGCTCTTCGCAGACTCTATTGTAACCTTGAAATTTCCTTAACTAACCAACGTTTACCCTACAGGGTGTGTTCTACAATCATGCATGTTCATATAACCATCATGTGTGTGTATGTGTGTGTACTCTAGCGTGAAACATTCATTTTACTGCATACAGAATATTGTGCTCTCCATTCACACAAATTTGCCTTTCTGTCCAGTTTCGTACCTCCTTCCAGCTTCAATTTCCCATTTTCAACTGTAAGGTTTTTTCAATTTTCTATTTTTGGATTGCTTTGTGCGCTCGCATTTTTGTTTTTATTTGTTAACATGCTGTTAATTTGTGTAAAATTTCAAAAATTCGCGCTCGATTGCCTACAGCGATATTATATAGTACAACTCCATGAATACGTATGTAGGTATGTATCTACATTAGACTGCGTTTAAATTTTTTCTTTTTAATTGTAGTTTTTGTAGTAAAATATTGAAGAGTAACCACATGAAATTATAATCACATACAAACTTCTTTTGCTTTTGTTATCGTTAAAATTTTTTTGTTGGGATTTAGTTGCCTTGTTTGAATTCGTTGTTTTTGTAGTATTGAAACAAAAAAGAAATGTTCTGGAAAATCTAAACTAGCAATGATTTCTGGCCTGCAAATTTTACAACATTTTATTTCTGTCATTCTAAAAAATAATAACAAGAATCTTGATTATTAAAAAAAAATTTTTTGTTCGGCCTAATGTATAATGTACAGTTGTGTTCAATATATTAAAAGTGCAGTTCAATTTTACATCCTTCGATAAATACAAAAGAAGTTGTGTGTTTTTTTTTTTTAATACTATTTTCATTTAAAATATATCGAATTCTATATCGAAATCCTCAAATGATGAAAATTCAAAAGTTTGCACAAAGTTCAGTTAAGTTAATTAAACTTTAAAAAATGGCCATACAATTTTTTTTGGCAGTTTTATAGCTTAATCAATTTTAAGTAGTTAGAACTTGTTCAAAAATATCCCTGCATTTTCAGAAATTTTTTCGTCGCAGTTGTGGAGTGATTTCTTTCATACAAAGCATTGAACAAAATTTTGAATGTAGAAAAATTTTGAAAAGCTTGCACAAGAGCTATGAGATATGATTTGAAAAACGAAAGCTTGCAAACCTGTTCAATCAATCAATTTTCAATGTGTTTGTTAGAACATTTTTAACACAAAAACAGCGTGACTGAGATGATTGATTTCGGTGACTTGACCTGACATTTTTTCTTGTGCCGTCAATTTCATTTTAAACCCAATTCTGTGCATTCAAATTTATATACATACAAACAAAATGAATATAAAAAAAATAAAGAAATAAAAAATCATGTTTTTAAATAAAATTAAAAAACTTTCATGAAAATTTAATAGCTAACAATTGTACTCGCTGTACGTAATTGCCATTGTTAAGCGTAATGGCTGCATGGCGACCGCCATCACAATCATTTCTGCTCGAATATTTGTTTTTTTTTTTAGGTTATTCACTGCCAGCATATTTAAATGTATAACACAATACTGGTTAAATATCCCTTAAGCTTTTCGAGCTTTTTTCATTATTCCATTATAACACCAAAAAAAAAAAATAAAAAAATACAAAAAAAAGTTTTAAAAATTACACAACGATTTTGATTTTAAATGGTTTAATTGAAGCGTCATTTTTGGACGTTCAACGTGTTTTTATGGTTTTGTGTTTCATTTATATAATAGAATGAATGACTTGTATTTAAATTTTCACACATAATCCTTCAAAAGATTTTATATATTAACATTGTTATATGAACAGAGTAAATGTGTAGAGGGGCGCTTTATCAGTGCGAAATATTACCAACTCAGAATGAAGCCATTAAATTTTTGCCTGCAGGTTTGTAAGTAGAAGTGCAAAAAGTGTTAAAGGTCATAGACGAAAGAAATTTATTGTAGTGACATTTCAGCATGATATTTTCGTACAACATTTCAACTCATAAGCTGGAAGGTATCTTTAAAGGTTTTATATTAATACGAAAGGCTACAAAGTTTCTGAGGTCGCTAGAGGGTTAAGATTTTTCATAAAATTATATGCAACAACTCATATTTGGTGGAAAGTTTCACTAGGCAAGCTCTCGAACAAAATGGTTTTACAAAGAACAAGAAGAGTAGAAAGGGAAAAAAAAATCAAATGTTGCGCCTTAAAGTATGCAATCATTTTAATTTTTTTTTTTATCGAATTCATATTTTCTGTCTAGTACTGTGCATTGAGTTTGTCAGCGTAGTGCTAAACGTATATAACTTTCCAGCAAAAAAAAAAACGCCCAAACGACAATAGCTACACAAATTTGTTGCATATCTCAGGGCGCAAAATTTAAAAAATTTTGTTGAAAAACACTGAATATTTGATTGGAACATTTGAAGCCTATAACGAGTTTAGAAATGCCACTATTGTCGGACTATTAGAAAAATTTTGTCTTGCTTTAAAATATGAAATTTAACCCTATGTGCGCCAAAAATTTATTTCTTCAAAACTGATTGATATTTCGAATGCCCAAATCCTTAACTGCGAGGGTGACCCTGACGGTTCGGTTGAGGTCGCGAAAAGCAAATGTAATTGAAAGAACAGGGTGACATCACCATTCCACAGCCTTGGAAGAAGTGTAATGGATAGTGAACGTAGAGAAAATCAGATCGTGCGAAGGCTTATGTATGGGCTATGTGAAGAGAAATGCAAGCATTACTGTTTTTGAATTCTTGATGGTAATATCGTGCTCGGCGACTTTAAAGTTCCAGCTCGATGAGGAAGCAGGCTTAGTTGCTTTATTGAAATATAACTAGTGGTAACCATGAAACTTTTACCAAATAACCCTGCTCAACCAATAAAATTATCGAATTCTACTTCTTCAAGTGCATAATAACTCACCTTCAGCCAATTATCGGTCAACTTCAGAGTTCGCACAGATTGCGCCAACGCCGCCGGTATTTGACATAAGCCCGTGCCACTTGCATCCAATTCCTTCAAACTCCATGATGCCACAAATTCCTGCATAGCCGCACCAACTTCAGGATTGTAGGCGATTGACAAACGCACCAAATCGGGTATACCCTGTAAGGCGCGTATAGCCTCGCCACGCAGTTGATTATACGATAAATCGAGATATTGTAAATTTGGCAAAGCCAAAAATGTTTCATAATCAATATCGCTAATATTATTATGACTCAAGAGCAACGTATTCAAGCTGAGCAAATTGTAGAAGGTCTCACGATAAATCGTACCAATGCGATTATAAGCCAAATTCAAATATTTCAAATTATGCATGCGTTGCGGAAAGAAGGCCGTCTCGAGCTCTGCAATACGATTACATGAGAGATCGAGTGTTTCGAGCGCGCTCAACATGGAGAGATTCAAATGTGCGAGTTGAGTGATTTGATTGCCGCTCAAATAAAGCTCACGCAAACTAGCGCTACTAACATTGGCTGCGTGCGCGATTTGATTGTTATTCAGATTGAGTATTTGAATTGTGCTCGGCGCGTTGTGGCTGACGGTCACGCTAAGCGGTATCGTTGTGAGCGCATTGTTAGTAAGCTCTGCATGCCTTAGCGCAGTGAAAGCGCTCAAATCGAGCAGCTCCAAATTGTTATTACTCAAATCAAGTTCATAGATAGCGCTGTGATCGCCCGGATAATCGTGCGCTGCATCATATCTCAGTAATTGTGCGTTGGTGAGTGTAAACGTATGCTGTGCTGGTTTTTCACTCGTCACTGTACTGGTTGGTGTCATCGCATCTGTAAACAACTCTAGCTTTGGCGCCGCTCTGCGCACAACTTCATGATCCGGTTTGTTAGAACGTTTCTCATTGTAACGCGCATCTTCGCGCCTAAAGTTCGGTTCATTCTCATCGCGTAATATACGATGTATTGCCTCGTAGTTAAGTCGCTTAAGTTCGCTACGATATAAGTTGAAAGGCTCAGCGTCGGGTTCGTTTGCTATTGCTGCCTGATTGCGTAGTGTTCCGGTGGCGTCTACTTGTTCGTAATTTTCAGGTTGCGTTAGCAGTTCGTCGTCATTAATTAGCGGTTTCAATTGCGTATCCAGTTTAGGTGCTGCGTGAGCGCCAACAAATATGAAGGCTAGCAAAAGTGAAAATACGCTCGTCGTGCTTGCGCTCACGGCTGGCGTGATTGCGTGCTGTTGCGGCAAGTGTTGTACTTTCCGACGCATTTTGTAACTCGTCGGCATTATTTTTCAAGCTGTAAGGCCTTTTAGTTGGTGTTTCTATATATTTTTTATCGTTTTTTTTTTAATAGTTTTTATGTTGCTCATTTACATTGCATTTAGTAATTGCGCCTAAAAGTATGTGTGCACTATTAATTGATATTATTTGTGTTTTGTGCTGCAGCTATGTATCTTTAATTGGCTATTATTTACACACACACACACAGTGTTAAAAATTACAAACAAAACTGTTAACATATATGTAGTTTCGTTTTTGCTGCTAGCGCCTAAAAGTATGTCACATTTTTCATTTAAATTGAACTATTTATTTACTGTTTTGGCACACGTCTAGTTATTTTTATTTGTATACACAAAAGTTACAGCATGTTATAGATTGATTGAAAACTTGTACTTCAGTGATTGTGTTCGCCTGAAAATATGTTAAACGTTTTGTGGTATTTTTTTAATTTGGCTACTTTTGTTACATTTGGTTTGTAAATTCACAAATTCTTATACAACTCACTGCCTTCAGAGATTCGTTTTTTAATATCTGGTTTCTTCTCTAAAAAATTTAACGTAAAATAAAAACTTGCATGTTATGTCTTTTGCTGCATGCGCCTAAAAGTATGCACTTTTTATTAGACTTCCTTTTGAAAATTTGGCACTACCACTTTTTTTATTACTGTTATATGTTTACAGTCAAGTTTTACCTCTTACACCACCCGAGGTTTGCTTCTTCACTACTTATTTCTTTTAAAAATACGCCTAAAAGTATGCTACAGTTGTATTTTTTAAACTTAATCCTTCTTTATTAATAGATTTTTTCTCTTGGCCTTTAGGTTTTTCTTAGTTTGTTGGTTCATATAACTTTTTTCAAAATTTCGCATGCACTTTTTTTTTAATTGGGCACTGCAAGCCTAAAAGTATGCTGCAAGTTTTGTTTACTTAAAAATTTGTTTAAATTTGGCACACAGTCTCACACATTTTTCACATTTAATTTGGTTAACACAAAATTCCTTCACAAACAAATTCCTTTGTGTCTTCAAAATTTGTGTCACGTTTCAGTTTTTCGCTTTCATTGCATACCAACAATAAAAGTGTAGACAACCAATTAAGCAAATATTTTTTTTCCACACGCTTTGTTTTCGTTTTCGTTTTCGTTCTCGTTTTAACTTTATTCTTCTCTCTTTTCTCACTCCACTTGTGTTACTTATTGTCCCTGTTATTAGTGCGTCATTCCATCTCTATCATTCTTCTATTAAGCAGCAGTAATTTTTCTTCTAGCATTCGCAACTTTCATTTCATATGCCGCAGGCATTTTTCTTTCCTCTTCCACATGCATTCATATCCGTTTCCCTTTTCTGCTTCTTTTTGCCTTTTATGAATCGCTGCGCCAACTTTCACTTGTCCATTGCCGCTGTCACATCCATTTAGTTACCCAGCCGCTCATTTGTCATTAACAATTGAATTAGGTCGTCGTCTTAATGCTTAACTTGGTATCTACTTTCAGGCGCACGTACTTTGTAGTTGCCGCTGCTGTTGCTGCTGTTGTCGTATTTAAATTTTATTTGCTTTAGCAGTTTTCATGTTTGTTATGCTGCAGCTGTTCGTTTTGCATATTTTTTCCACTCTTCAATTTTATTTCTTTTCTTTAACTGTTAATTTGTTTATGTCGAATGCTCGTAAAATGCGCTAACGAAAAGAAAAGAAAATTGTCTTTGTGCGCGCCTAAATGTATGCTATGAAAATGAATGTTGTTGTTTTGCTGTTCGTTGACGTTTGATTACATTTTAAAAATGTCAAATGCTTGTTACTGGTTTTTAATGTCGCTTGTTATCTCTAGTAGCATCTATTTGAGTTGTTGTTGTTACTTTTTGATGTTTTTTTGTTTTGTTTTGGCTTCAAACAGCAGCATTAGCACGACGTGTTACAATGCCAGCTGTTGTTGTAGTTTATCTCGTTTTTGCGCTTGTTTTTCGAAATGCCATCACATTGCGTGTTTTATGTGCATTTTGTTGTTTTTGTTGTTTTTCCCTTTTTAGCTTTTTATTACATGAAGTGAATCTGTAACGAAATGTGAAATAAATTGTTGTAATTAGTAGCGTCAGTTGTGAAAAGGGCGAAAAGTTTGTCAGGTGTTCTCAACCTGACTTTGAGTTGCTAAAGTGAAAAGTTTAAATTAAAAGTGCTGCACAACTTTTAATTTTTCATTTTTTTTTTTATTTTTTTTTTCCCCTGACTGCTTTACGCTCGTATTATTCGAGAGAAAAGATGTTTGCATTACTTTCGCTCTACTCAAATGAATTCTCAACTTTTCCAACGTTATGCGAAAGTTCAAGTTAAGCAAGTAATTGGTTGGTTTTTATTTTTGAAAAACTCATACAATTTTGATCTGAATGTCTGAGAGTTATTAGTAAAGCAGCGCTAATAGAGAAGGGCCAAAGATTAAAAATTAGTGATTAGCGATTGCAATAAAAAAGTCCATAGATTAAGTAATATATAATGCCCATACTACTTTCAAGTCTAAGGATTATAAACTAAAAGTCAAACTATAAGATTAAAGATTAAACGCAACACCAAGCTTCACAGATAAATGATTCTGCGTCAAAGATTTAAGATATTGAAAACTTAGTACGACTAAAGGACCTCAAAGTGAATTACTAAGACTAAAAAGTCATTATTCAGGAGAAAAATATCAGAAATTCATTAGTAAAAGTTCACTCAAAATTAATTTTAAGTATTAAAATTGAATACAAATTTACCGCCAAGTATTCAAATAAAATGATTAAATAAAAAAAAATAAATAATCGGCAATCATATTTCCTTAAACAACAAATGATCTTCCGCTCTTTTTCTCGGTTGTACGAGTATGTATGTACTCAACAACAACATCTCAATCGAAACCAACATTCGCTGCTACCAATTAGCATTATCCACAAATTCAAATCAACCAATCCACTGTTAAATGCTACAAAATTTAACTTAATTGTGATCAGCGCCTTAAAATATGCAACACATTTTTACATATCAACAGCATTGCCAGCATTACACAAGCCATTTACAAACCCCAAACGCTACCACTTTCAATTATGCGCCATGCATAATTTATCTAAATCTTTTCATCATTATACTGCAAGCGAGATTAAGTCGAAAGGGTACAGCGTTGTTGGTAGGAGGCGCGTGGTAATGCGGCTGGAAAACTTGGCAACATTTATAATAAGAGAGATAAATTCTGGTTTTTACATAAATTTTAGTGACTTTTTTGTTGGTGAATTTGCTTATACATTTAAAGGGTCACATTGCACAGGAAATTAGAACTTGTGATATTCCTAAGAAAAATGTCGCTTGAGATTTTTTAAAGTGTCAGAAACTCAAGCTCTGAAGTGGGGCGAGCATGTATCTCTAAAAATATCGTTACAAAACTATCGAATAATAGTTATCGCTAGCTACTAGGGCTGACATATTTGATAAAATATATTTTTAGTACTGAAAATATATCGGTATTGTGGCTTATTAATATCGAATATAAAATATGGATATCGATTGAAAATGTCATTAGTGCAAGTCGTGTTCCGATACGAAGACTATACTTCTCTATTGCCTATTCAACTCGCCACGTAAATTTTGTAGGTATTCTTTATCCCTAAGCAGTCGTTAAAAAGTTATCGAACAAAAATATAAACGTATCGAGTGGTATAAATATCGATATGTTATCGTATCATATACAAATTCTCCCTCTCTCTCTATCAACGCATCCTTCCAATTCGATTTAGTATTAAGGATGACATACCTTGAAGAATATTATTTTAGAAATTTTAAGTTCAAACATCAGTATCTAGGGAAAAAGTATCGATATGCCGTCCACTATATCGTAATATAATTAATTACCGAAGATTATTACAAAATCTGTGTGGCCTGTTGTCTAAATTTGTATGAGAGTTCAGTCTAATAATTAAAAATTTTTTTTTTTTGTTCTCTCCCACCGAATCTTGTGCTCTTTTTATGAGATGAACTCTTTCCGGGAACTTTGTTTTGTTTTTTAATTAAAATCTACGCTTCCATAAATATGTACATACATATATGTATGTATGTATTCGATTTTTAGTTGTATTCTTAAAAGGGATGAAAAAATGTCTAACAATTCCTTTCTCTAACTTTTATTACAGGTACGTGAAACAAGCCTTAACATATGCTAACAACGATCTATACACACACACATACAAACATACACAAATACATATGTGTGCGAATATATTAAATAAAGGTAAGAAATTCGTAAATAAATAATAAAATGCGGCCAAAGCGTAGACACGAAAGGAAGCAAGCTAAAGCAAAGCAGTGGTAAGTTTGCTTTGATGTTAGAAGTTGGATGAGTGAGGTAGTTGGTTATAAAATATTTATAACCATATGTGCCGAACAAAAAAAAAAAAAAAAGAAACGACGAGGGTGTAGGATTTTTTTCCTTTTCTTCGTCATTGGAAGAGAGTTTAGCACATGTAGGTCGTTTGAATGAGTTAGTGCGATAGGCAAAGATCACGTATGGCCTCACTTTATTTTAGATGCCAGATAATGCTTGCACAAGCATACAAAGCTAAACATTTTCCACAAACCAGGGCGCCAAGATAACAAAAAAAAAAAAGAATATCTATCTAAGACAAAAGTACTATGATTTAGGTAAAGGTGTAAATGAATTAAGACTTAGACTTAGGCTTGGAATTAGACTAAGAATTTGAAGTAGACTTTGAGTTGGAATTTGATTTAGAACTTCACTTAGAATTAGAATTAGACTTAGACTTAGGATTAGAATTAGAATTAGTCTAGTTCTAGAATAATTTGAATTAAAATTGGAGTTAGAGTTAGAATTATAATTCGACTTAGAATTAAAGTTATACTTAGACTTAGAATTAGACTTAGACTTAGGATTATAAATAGAATTAGTCTAGTTCTAGAAGAATAAGAATTAAAATTAGAGTTAGAATTAGCGTTAGAACTAGAATTATAATTAGAATTATAGTTAGAATTAGATTTAGAATTAGAATTAGAATTAGACTTAGAATTAGAATAAGAATTAGACTTAGAATTAGAGTTAGAATTAGAATCAGACTTAGAATTAGACGTAGACTTAGACTTAGACTTAGACTTAGACTTAGTATTAGAATTAGACTTAGAATTAGAATTAGAATTATAATAAGGATTAAAATTAGCTTAAGAATAACACTTAGACTTAGAGTTAGAATAAGAATTAGAACTAGAATTAGAGTTAGATCCAGAATTAGAACGAGAAGTAGAATTATAATTAGAATTACACTTAGCATCAACGACTTGGACTAAGAATAAGAATTAAACTTGAACTTAGGCTTCGACTTAGACTTACACTCAGATTTAGCCTAGAAATTGGAATTACAATTCCAATTCGAATTAGAAATATAATTAGAATTAGTCTCTGCCACCTAGCAACTGAATTGACAACCCCCCGTCATTCCGCTGCGTAGATTCAACTGTTGTTAATTCAAGTTTTTTTTTGATAGTTATTTGGGAGCTCTGCAAACATAGTTATTTATTCACTTTTGCATGTTGCGCATACTATTTATTTTGCGTTTGCATCTTTAACAAAATTCAACATAAACAAAATGATAATAAATTCAGGCCATTATTCAGCATCAAAGCACGCACACATATGCACATACATATGTATGTAAGTATATAGACAAACAGATATTTATCGAAAAGCAATGCGACACAAAAATGAGCAGCCAAGCAAGCTGTATAATGAAGTGTAAACCAACGAGGACACAGCAAAGCCGAAAGAAAATCAAAGTTACAGTGAAAGGTGAGCTATGGAGAACCTGACTGGTAAAAGTACAGAACTACAACAACAACAACTTGTGTGATATACATCGTAGATAGAAGAAAATACAGTGACCGATGAAAGGAATGCACCTTTGGAAATTGAACGACTGGCTGGCTGTCTGGCATGCGAAAATTATATATTGGTGCCAATAGTGGGCGTGGTTGTGCAACGTTGTGCTAAACTTTGGGCAAATATTTTCTTTACTAAAAAATATCTCCCAAAGAGTTCATAGTAGGGAGCTAAAAATTTATATATATGTAAATGTTCGGTATAGAAAAAATGTTCACAGAAATAGAAGTAACTGGAAGAGGGGGTCGTGGCACCTCCCATACAACTGAATTTTCGGTACTAAAACCTCTAACTACGGATGTTATCGAACATTTTTTTGAAATTAACTCAGTGGTAAAATCTATTTTTGGCTAAACTTAGTCTTCCGGTTTGAGTAGTCTTTAACCAAAAATTTTCAATGAAAAAATTGTAGTTTTTTTTTTGTGTTCAAATCGAATGTCCCATTTATGGCTGTAGCCAACTGTACCTTCTACCTTCAAGGAAAAAAGGGTGCCTTAGTGGCTGCGCAACATTTTGTGCAAAACTTGTTTTGCCTCAATAAATGACATTTTAACCTGGTTTACATAAACATGACAGATATCCACATTTATTCATATCTTTATTTATGTATACGCAATTCATATACACACATGCACACACACACATACATACATGCATGCATGCATAAATCTAATCGCTATTAGGACTCAATAAAATTGCGCTACTACTTATACAAAGTGTATTTTACTTGAGGCAGCTTTGTTGTTCTGTTTTTTACTTTTTTTTTTTTTTTTTTTGTGGAATTGTATTGTTGTTGGAGTGTTTTGCTTGTATTGACCTAAAAATATTGTTTTGTCAACATCTGCTGAGTTGGCTAACTAAGCCTTTGAATGTATTGCATATAAATATTTTTATTGTCTTTTAAAACCCTTTTATTACTGATTTGTTTTGCTGTTTAAGATGTTCTACATTTTATTACTTTTAAACGACTTTCATCTACTAAGCATGCTTTTAGGCGCTGTACCTAAGTACTCCCCTTTGTACGGCGGTTGATTTATGTTTATGGATTCACGAATTCTCCAAGCCAAATGTTGAATGGTTGCTTCAATCCGTGTTCAGTTATGTGTGTTATGATTTTTGAAATATTTATGTTATTCGTTTGTGGAAACTGGAGTGCGGTAATATTTCACAACGAGAAAATAAAAAATGGCATGGTGATATTTTGATTACTCTAGCCTTTGCAATAAAGAGAGGTTTTCGAGTATTATAATTGGTGCCAAACTTTTATAAAATAAATTTAAAATATTTTTAGCATTAAAAAATTTGTTTTCCTAAATTTCTGTAATTTTCGTAAATGTACACTTGAACGATTTATAAAAATTGAAATCGAAACATTTCTAGAAACTTTTTCTTTCAATCCAAAAATAAATTAATACGTGTACACTGTTTGAGGATTATTCCGTGATTATTTCCAAGTTTTTTTTTCGGCTTTTCAAGATTTTTTCATAATTGTGTAAAGAAAATGTTTGCGATTATTTCGGTACTTTTTCGGTATCATTTTGAATATATTACAGAATCATCTCGGGATTTTTTGGAACAACTTTTAGGGCATTTTCTTTCCCCAATTCGAAAGAAAGTTCTATAACTTAATTAAGTACACGTGGTTATTTGGGGATCAATTCGGGATTTTTATTGGGATGTTTTCGCAACTATTTTGGATAATACAATTTTCTAGCTAAAGATCCTTAGACCAATTCCAAATTATCACGAAAATATCATAACAAAAATTCCGAAAATGATCCCTATTAAGCACCGAGATGATAATGAAATTACTGTTAGCAACAACAACAACAGCAACAATAACAACATGTTCCTCAAGTGTTGCGGGAAATGCTACCAAAGTGATTTTGTAATGATTTCGAAATAATGGCGAACAAGTTCTAAAATCAATTCCAAATTATAACTAAAATATCAGAACAACAATCACAAATTGATCACGAAAAAGATCCCAAATAATATTCCGAAATAATATCAAAACTTTTTTCGAAAACGGTTTCGAAGTAAACCTGTAATAATGACGAAATGAGGCAGAAAAAGTTCCACAATGATCTCAAAAAGTGCTGAAAACCATCTCGAAATCATGCGTACCTTTTCGAAATTCTATATTATCTAAATTTGCTTGAATATTAAACTGCTGTTTTATACTTAATGCCTTTTAATAAAAAAAAAAAAAAAAAAACAACCCTGAAATAATTTTTGTATGTCTTTGGCTCAATGAAAAGTGTCGTCCTTTCAAGTTTTCAAACCAAACTGTTGGATAATAGCTTTTGTCACACTCTCGGGACTAGTACCGGTTAAAAACTTGCATCACTATGGAACATAAAATTTCCTACTTACTTTCAACGTTAGACAGTTACTTTCGGTTATTGCTCCTAAAATGAATTGTCGTATAGAAATGGAAATAAACGCAGAGCAAAAGTGAAGTCAAAAGTAGTGGCTTTGTTTTAATGATATTTGTTGGTGTTGTTGTAGCCCCCTACAAGAGTTAAAAATGCCACTGGCAAAGAACAGCAAACAGAAGAGAGACTGCCATATCAAATATGCAGCTCGAAATATGCAAATGCAAGACAAATGAAATGCAATGCAATGGACTGCAATGCGTAAGCATACACGGCGTATACGTAACATTGCTCCACCGCTGCTCCCTGCACTGCATCACCCATCAACACTCCAACATGTTGTTGAATTGTGCACCATTTTTTAGTTGTTTTAGCTTATTTTTCATTTGAATTACTTTTCTTTCGTTGCACTCGGTATTTCTATCTACGCCCTTCCAATTTTAAAGCGAAATGAAGAGTAAGCACAGCAGCTTAGCCATGCAAGAAATTGCTGCTGGAACAAAACGCTGGCATTCTTATACGCACTTTGGCTTGTTATTTAAATTTTGCGCCATCAAAAGAAAGACAACGTGGATTTAAGCAACACTATGAAATTACTAAGTAGAAATAAGCATGACAGCAAATATACGGAGAAAAATGCAGAAAAAAAGAATTAAATAAGGGAATTGAGCGCCTGTTTAATAGCAGAAGAGCTTGTTTTTTTTTTTAAAAAGAGAATAGCAAATTGGGTGTTCTCTCTGTGTCTTTCTTGGGTGCTACGCCAACCAACGTGGAAAATTCGCTTGCAAATGCAAATATACGCAAGAAGAGAAAATTGTGAAATGTTTGATTGAATAAATTAAAAAAAAAACGGAAATGGGTTTATTGTTTGATATTATTTATATGCGAAATCGCAGCACGTTGGCGGCAATGCGCGCGCAAGTAAAACTGGAAGAGGAGTTAAGGTATGTCGGGTAAAATGATTATAGTCATTATGGTGATTATTAGCTTTTGACACAAAGCCATATTTGTGCTGCTGCATTGTACCTGCGGGATATCATTAACCAAACTCTTTTGAAGAGAGTGATCTTCTACTCATCTGTGAATATGTATAAAAATGTATCTTTAAGTGGAATGCTTTTCGAAGTATATGTGAGAGAGCTTAACCTTTGGTGGGAATGGCTTCGCACCAGCTCAATTGAATTTTGACGATTTTTGCGTTAAAATTTACGAAACCGGTTACTTTTTCCGAATCGGTTACTTTCTGGGACAAACTTTTCGTTTGCTTTTTTTCGAATCGGTATATTATCTGGAGGCCTTAGCTTTGTGTAACCGGTAACTTTTTTCGGATCTACAACCTTTTCTGAACTTTTTCGGAATCGGTAATTTTAAGGAGTCGGTAACTATTTGTACCAGGTAACATTTTCTTCGAAATCGGTACCTTTTTCCGAACACTTTACTTTTTCGGAATCGGTAACTTTTTGTAACCGGTAACTGTTTTTGGGATCGGTAACTTTTCCTGAAGTACTTTTTCGGAATAGGTAACTTTTTAGGAGTCATTAACTTTTGTAACCGGTTACTTTGGAATCGGTAACTTTTTTTGAACACTACTTTTTCTAAAAACTGCTTTTTCGGAATAGGTAAATTTTGTTTTTTATATTCTTTTACAGAATTGGTAACATTTTCGGACCCCGTAGCTTTTTCGGAACCCTTTACCCTGTTGGAACTTTTTACTTTTTTGAAATTGATAAATTTTTCGGACCACTTAACATTTTCGGAATCCTTTTCATTTTCGTGATTTGTTGCTAGATTAAATTTTAAAATTTTTGCGTAATTTTCTTAAATAGAGAATAATCTCATACGAACTCCATGATTGTGAATCAAACTTTGTCTTTCGGAAAAGTTTTCTTTTTCGGATTCGGTTACTTAATGGGTGTCGTAATTTGTACTGAACCTGCTACTTTTTTGGAAACGGTAGTTTCTTCGGAACTGGCAACTTTTTCGTAAAATTTTTTTTTTTTATAAGTCGATAATCCATATTCGTGAATGAATTTATGAATCACATTTTCATTACGCGAAATGTTCTATTAGTTGAATAATTGCACAGCGTAAGTAATTTTAAAGTGGTTATTTTAGGTGACCTCGTATGAGTGACCGTAAAGCGCAGCTAACAAGGAAACAACTATAGCTGTTTCTTTTCTTTATTCAATATTCAGCTTAAGGTAACTATTTCAACTATTTTTTTCCTGCTAAGCCACTTTAAAAATACCAACAAAAATTTAAACCTTCAACAAACAAGTAATTTTTCCACAAGGTCCTTGCATGAGTAAACGCTAAAGGATGCACAAATGATTCAAAGTATGTGTATAACTACGTATGTATGTACAACACTCAATCATTGCGCTAACTATTTTCTCATTTTATTTTCTCTAAACTATACATTTTTTGTAGTTTAGCTGTTTGTTTTAGCAGCGCAAAACCCATCAGGCTAGTAAGTGGTCGCATTGTTTATTTGTTTATGATTCGTTTGCCTCTATGTCCATGCGGCTTAGTGACTTACATTTTTTCTCTTCGCATTTTCTATCATCTATTATTCATTCTATCTCTTATGTTTCATCTTAGTTTTGTATTTGCTTTTGACTTTTATATTTTTTTGAATGGAAAGGATTTGCGGTGCTCGAGTAATACAAATACATATGTATGTACATACACCCATCTATGATATCTATTTTTAGCGAAAGATAGCTCACGGTAGGCTTTTGCGTAAACAAAGTTGTATCTACATAAATACATAAACATTTACAGTATTTATAAGTAGAGATGTATGCACTTATATAAAAGCTTACTTTACAGCAAAGCCTACATTTAGGCGCCCAAGACTGCTGGCATAAAAGGCTTGAAGGCAGCCAGTTTTGTATTTGTTATTTCAGCACGCATAGGCATAAACAAACGCATAGTAGCTTCTTAACAAATTGAAAAACTTTTTCAATAAAATGTTTACTTTTAATATTTTTTCTTGTTTTTCGTATCTACAACCTACACACACACACACCTACACATTTCATGCAAGGTGAAATTTCAATTACATTACGTGCGGAGAAGATCATACAAATGTGGCCTTACTTGTGAAAACTCAACAAACTTTCGCCTTCTTTGTTACTGAAATCAAAGCTAAATCAAAAGTTTACATGTCACTATAAAGCCTTTCTTTTATTCGCTATTTGTCTGTATGATATACATATATGTATGTACATATATGTTTTTGTCGTGCTTAGATCTTTATCGAATACGACTCCCATATGGTGTTTTATTCTTTTCCGTTTTATTTCTTAAAATCCGGCTTCATCATTTAAACCTACCACTTTTCTGAACCGGTCATTTTGAACCAGCCACTTTTTAAGATCTGGTTATTTTTTTAGATCCGGTTATTTCTTTAGATCCGGTTATTTTTTTCCGATCCGGTTATTTCTTAGATCCGGTTATTTTTTATATCCGGTTATTTCTTTAGACCCGGTTATTTTTTTTCGATCCGGTTATTTTTTAGATCCGGTTATTTTTTAGACCCGGTTTTTTCTTTAGATCCGGTCGTGTCTTATATACATACATAAGAATCGGTTTTTTGTTCTAAAATTTGTGGGAACCCATTAAATTTTCTCAACCGATTACACTTTTTGAACCTTAAACATTCCAGAACCGGTTACTTTTTTAAATTGTGTAACTTATTATATACCTGCCACTTTTTTCGAACCGGTTACTTTTTAAGATTTAATACTTTATATGCACCAGCCAACATTTAATTACATTTTCGGTACCGAATACCGGTACCCTGTTTCCAGATTGATCCCTCTCTCTCTCTAGATTTAAATTTTCATATGATCATTCCTAATGCAAGATAATCCCAAACCTGAAAAAGCTCAATGTGTTCCCGAAAACTATGTACATATCACCAGGAAGTCTTGATAGATTTCCGAATTAAATTCAAATTAATTCCGAATAGTCTCCGAAGATATTCCCGAATGGTTGCCGACAACTGATACAAATTCGCTATGAGTTTGTAACCGTTGTTCGTCCATTTTTTCGTGCCCGACTAATTAGCCGAAACTAAAACTATGTGCGTACCGAACTACCTCGAACCGAAACCTATTATTCGGTCAGGCTCTAATTATAGCTCTTACAGATTTCCTTGCCTTTTGATTATGTTACTTTTTGAGCTCTTTGTTTTGACTTGCGCTTCCAATGAGGAAAACAATATTTTATTTATGTAGGTCAATACATACTTATTTATATGTATGTATGTACTACCTCAGAGTCCTCACCCACAAATTCGTCATTTACACCAACAATGACCGTATCCTTTTAAAAACGATAAAACTGAACTTTGACAGAGAAGAAGAAGAAAAATACGACAATAAATACAAACATTTGAAATATTTGAAAATAAACTAGAAATAGAGCGCTCTTAACATATTGCAGCTGTGTAAAAAAAAAAAAACAATAACAAAACCTTTAAAGCAGAATGCAAGAAAAATCACAAAAACATATTCCCTTTCACACACACAAATACAAACTCTTGGATGTATGTGTGCTTAGTAGCATTTAGAACCGAAAGGGTGTTACAACAAATGCGAGGTGTTTAGAAATGTCAGTTATGATGGAAAAACATAAAAGTTTTGATTGTGAAACTTTGCAAAAGAGATAAGAGTCGCATGGCAATTTTAACAAGAAAATATAAATTTATTATAAATAACACAAATTAAACTTTTGCAAAGAAAGCGAAGCTTTCATATTTCTCAGTTATGTTTTGTTGGGAGATAAAAAATTTAGAACTTAAGTTATCAAATCGTAGAGAGTAAAAATAAGTAGCATTGCAAGAATTCAATAGCTGGCAAATGATACGCAAGCAGTTTGGTGAAAGTTTTTTTAAAACTTTATTAATTAAAAAGTAAAAACTAAAGTTTGTGTTTAAGATTTTAAAAAGAAAACATATTTCGATTATTTTCAAAATTCAAAATTTAAGAGTCAAATAGTTCAAGCTCAATACTCCTCATTTAGGTCATAAAATGTGATCCCGAACAAGTCCCGAAGGGTTTCTGAAAATATATATCTAAAGTTTATCCTGCAAGCTATCTCGAATTATTCCGTAAAAGCTCAAGAAAAAGTCACGAAGCATTCTAAAAATGATTACGAAAGCTATCCCGAACTACTCCCATTTCTAAAATAGTCCCAAAACTATTATAAATTTTCCAGAGTGAGTCTCCAAAATAATCTTTGGAAGTAGAACAGTTCTCAAGTGTTCCCGGAAAATTAGAATATAATAAATATAATCTGAAAATCATCCCGATATCAGGTCAAAGTTACTCCTTAAATGTCCACGAAATAGTTCCGACAAGTTCCCGAAATAGTTTGAAGTGTATGCCACATATTATCTCCAAAGTGTTTTGGAAATAGTCGCAAAGGCTTTCCAAAATAGTCAGAAAATGATTCCGAAAACTACTTCGAACTAGTCCCGATGGGTTCCTTAAGTATCTCAAAATGATTGTGAGCTATCCCGAATGAATTCGCAACTGTGCTCGAAATAGTAGAATAACTATAATAGAAATATTCTGCAAATAGTTACAATTTTACGAAATAAATAGTCTCGAATGCTATCAAAACTATTTCCAAATGAGTCTGAGAGATTTCCCAAAATAGCTCCGAATACTTCCCGAAATATTCCTAAAATGATCAAGCAAACTAATCAAATAGTAGCCAATTGTTCCCGTAATAGATTCATTGTCTGCTTGAATGGTTTCAAAATAGTTCGCAACCATCAGCCTGTTTTAATAAATTTTGAAAAATATTAAACAATTCAATTAAAGGACTTCTTACACGCGCCACGTGTGAAATTTCACATACAACCCTAAATTGCCATGCTTCTCAAAAAGTGGAGAATAAAATTATTCCATATGGCTTTCTCTTTATAGGCACACTCATTGCAGCTCTGCTACGTTGCACACAATCAAGTTAATAAATATTTAATGCCACACACAGCACTGCACTTCCACTTCATTACAAAAAATTTCAATTTAGTTGAAAGTGCAAGCGCACACATGCATTCTCATTGAGCTGAAGCACATATGCACCTATTTGAATACACATTTGTTTGGTGAGGTTACGGACTTTGTTGAAAGGGTAGTAGATCTACTGCACTTTTGGCACGCCATGAAGGGCATGAAATACTTCAAAATGGCAACAATCTACTTTGTTTTTCCAAGAATTCATTTTGTTCCTTACTTCAAAGTCAAAATACAACTCTGCGAGTTATGAGAGCGTATAGTTTGTAGGGGTTATGTTTTTGTTGAATTTTGAGCTAGAAATGAGCTAAAGGAAGTCAACTAAATTTTTTTCTGAAAGTTACAATCAAGAACTTTCTACGATTCTACTTTGGTTGTTATTACTTTTACTGAATTTGTCTAAACACTACAAGCGCCGAAAAGTATGCAGTCTCCTTGTATAGGTAAACTTTAATTTGTATAGCCTACTTATAGGCGTTGAACAAAATTTTCCACTTTTTTTTTATAAATTTTTTTGACAACCGACTCACTGTTTCTCCCGACTTTTACCTTAATTATGTTTGAAAAAATATTAATAACATTTCCTATTTTTCTTCTAACTTCTTCTACTACGAATCGACTGCATTTCCTCCTTTTATGCTACGAAATGCCAATTCTGTAGTCCGAACTCCCTCTCTTCTCTTACATAAACATGCAAATGAGAATGTGAACCCTGAAACATGTTTTGCATATTTTAAGGCGCACACATGCTTACGTGATAGCATTTCATAATAAAGGTGAAGGTAATATAAACAACAACAAGTTGTGTTGAAGGGGGATGGGGGGGAGGTGAAAATGAATTCACTTTAAGATAAGTGAAAATATAACATCAACACATGTATCTAGCTTTAATTTGTTTCCAGTGCCTTTTAGAGAGCGAGCTCGAACTGCAAATGTAGTCCAAATATAGCAGAACAACAACAAAAAAAAAAAATGCAATTACGTTCTTTGATATATTTGTTAGGTTAAGTTTTCGTATCTAGCAAAGCTGCATGGACGGCAACATACGCTCTTGACAATTTGCTCTTGAAACTGAAACTCTGAAATCGGGACGAGGACCGATATCGAACCTAAAGACGGAATCCCAGCTGTACTAGAAACTTCTATCGTAACCGAAACAAAATATAAAATCGCTTTTTAAAACAAAGCTGAACTCAAGCCGAAAGTGATGCCTGAGCCGGAACTAAAATTAAAAACCAAGACCAGTTTCGATATCAAATTTTCGTTCTCCTGAGCTTTTCTAAAATACTATTGGACAAAAAGAAATTCATTTGCCTTTTTCCAAAATATGGTTTAGCTTTTTTTAAATACTTTTTCTGAGATACTCTTTCGGTATTCTAGTTAATATACATTTGAGTTCTTCTGAGTTTTTCTGAAATAAATTCCAGGTTTTCTGAAATACATTTAAGCTTTTCTAAAATACATTTGAGCTTTCCTAAAATTTATTTGAGGTTTTCTGAAAAAAAAAAAATGAGCTTTTTTAAAATACATTTACGCTTTTCTAAAAAAAATTCGAGCTTTGCTGAGATACTCTTTCGGTGTTCTGATAAACAGTTGACTTCTCCTAAGTTTCTCTGAAATACATTAAGCTTTTCTTAAATAAATTCCAGCTTTTTTAAAATACATTTAAGCTCTTCTGAAATACCCTTGAGATTAAAGAGAGAGAAAAAACGCCCTTGCCAAGAATGAAAATTTTTTCACCTAATAGTTTAGAGCCTCTTATGAGAGGACTCTTCGATTATTTAGGAAAACCATCTTAAGAAAGTTAAAGGTGAAGTCGGGCAGGGGAATAAACAATAAGTGCACGTCATTGAACTAGGTCAATATCGTCTGTTAAATTAACGCCAGCTAGGAGGAGAAAAACTAACTGAAACACTCTGGGCGCTTCCATATATAGCGCCTCTGATTTTAGCTCAATTTCTAGTTGATGTTTGAGTAAATTTTCTACATTTAGCAGTTAAATATAAACTAATGCAGCAATTCATTCAATATCAAAGTGCTTTTTTACACAGCCAAGATGCTGTAAGTTGACTTCTTTATTCCTTTTTTTATCAACTTTTTATAACACTTCTACTTTGCTTTTGAATGTTTGCTCGTGCACTTGTGCAATCACTCATTCGTAACGCCTTCACATACTTTACACCTCTTCATGTAGCGCTTGCTTTCAATTCGAAACGCATACATAAACAAACACACAAACACACATGCACTGCAAGTCAAACAAATACATATGTATAATGTGCTTCGTATACTCGTATGTATCCTTTTACGCTTGTACGCTCTCTTTCAAACAGAGCTCCAAAATAACAATTACGCCGAAGGAAAAAAATTATTGTGACTTCGAGTTTATTTCGCTCTTTCATAAAATAAATATTGTAACAGTACGATGTGTGCATATTCTTTATAGGAATTGAAGTACAAAGGCACTGTTTTTGAAATTTTTGTTTGTATGTCTGTTTGTTTGTACGCGCATTACTCAAAATTCGCTACATAGAAATGAATAAAATTTTTGCCCATACTTTCTTAGATGTCCAACTTAAAGTATAGGCCCTTATTAGCACCAGGAAACTATTTTTTTCCGAAGAATACAGTGGTGGCTATAAAGTGAAACGCACATCTTTTTATATTTAAAAAAAAAAAAAAGTTTGGAAATGGCTCACATTTTTATTCTTTGCTTCTACATATTTATAGCTTAGCCTAGTTCGAAGCCCCTTTAATTGTTTGAGTGCTATTGTGGAGTTCTGTTCTATACGTTTATGTACCTATGTATGTACATCTCTCATGTTACCGTGTGCACTTGACTGGCCTTAAAGCTCTTGAAGTGTCGTAATTAACGTTGGGCAAGTTTACTATATCCTTTCTTACTCACAGATTACAATGTTTGTTGCATGCAACATGTTGAAGTGGCATTCAAGCACAGCTAACTAACTCTGAGCATATTGCTTGCACAAAAGTTCAATAAGTTTTGTGTCCAATTTTAAAGCTTTTATAGTAATAAACTTTTTGTTTAATGTTTCTCATGAAAAAAAAAATATATTATTTTTTTTTCGGTGTTCAATAGCGCAAAACAGTTGCACAGAGCTGCTGTGCTGGTCGTTAGTTTCAATATTTTAGTAGCCACTCTTGATTTTCACTTATTGTCGGGAGCATATTTGTTACAAATTTTAACTATGAAAAGTGTTGCAAGTTCGTAAGTAAACAACTTCAGTAAAACTCATTTAGCTCGAATGGGATATTGACTAGTATCCAACAAAACTTCTTTCCTCTTGAGTGCTTTTTTCAATTTGAGACAGTTCGTTGTAGAAATATTTCCATAACTCAGTCGGTTTGAGTGAGTCGCTGTTAGACGGCCTGGGCTTCAGGTTTCAAACACACCATCTCTGGACTGCAAGACAATAGACAAAAAAATATGATGAAATCTGGCACAGATTTTTTATTTATTTTTTAATATTTTATATTTTTATTTTATTTTATTTTATTTTATTTAATTATATTTTATTTTATTTTATTTTATTTAATTATATTTTATTTTATTTTACTTTATTTTATTTTATTTTATTTTATTTTATTTTATTTTATTTTATTTTATTTTATTTTATTTTATTTTATTTTATTTTATTTTATTTTATTTTATTTTATTTTATTTTATTTTATTTTAATTTATTTTATTTTATTTTATTTTATTTTATTTTATTTTATTTTATTTTATTTTATTTTATTTTATTTTATTTTATTTTATTTTATTTTATTTTATTTTATTTTATTTTATTTTATTTTATTTTATTTTATTTTATTTTATTTTATTTTATTTTATTGTATTTTATTTTATTTTGTTTTGTTTTATTTTATTTTATTTCACTTTATTTTATTATTTTTTATTTTATTTATTTTATTTTATTTTATTTTATATTATTTTATATTATTTTATTTTATTTTATTTTATTTTATTTTATTTTATTTTATTTTATTTTATTTAATTTTATTTTATTTTATTTTATTTTATTTTATTTTATTTAATTTTATTTTATTTTATTTTTATTTTATTTTATTTTACTTTGTTTTATTTTATTTTATTTTATTTTATTTCCTTTTATTTTAGTTTATTTAGAGCAAAAGTTACGCCACATCCATTTCCTTAAAATAAATTGTTTGATATGGAAGTGCATCACACATATCTGTCGCATGACTTCCACAAAGGTAAATTGCCCTAATTAAACCCAAAAAAGTCATTCCACTAATTGCTGTGATTTCAAAAATGCAAAAACGACAACAATTTCAACTTTATAAATCGCAATTAAACAAAGTGATAGCAAAACATTTGTCTCGGAAATTGCTATGGCACGTGATTATGCGACTATGTGGCAAGTAGTGACAGCCGTTAAGCGCAGCGAGAGCAGGAAATGAGACAGATCTGATACATAAAATGGAATTGACAGTAGCAAGCGACAATTTTCAACTTCTAAAACTATGCACAAACAATACGTGCAAATCTAATTTTATATATCCACCAACACTTTGCTATATTTGTTGACATAAAATCAACAAAAGCGAATTGTAAAACTTTTGCAGTCGATAGCCGACGTCAACGCCAGAGCAGGAAACCGACAAAACAATTGCACAAGCAAACCAGTTGCTGTAAGCCACGGACGGTGTGGTGTGTGCAGGAAGACAGCATGTGAAAGTTTTTGTGAAAATTTGGCAAAGCTTAATTTGAATGTGATTTGTACGAGGCGAACAAAAAGGGCTGGGTGCAGCAGAAAACAGGCGACAATTGACAGATGATCACAAAAGTAAAAGCAAACAAATGCTAACAATTTTCCATTATTATTTTACACATATATATTATGCAACCCAAGCAGCATTTTTTGTAAATGTTTTTAATTTTTTTAAAACACACCTTATGCGGCTTGCTTTCCGAAATGAGAGAGTTTTCAGTATTTGTTTATTTGTTATCCAAAAAAACTTGAAATAATTCGTGCCATTTAATTTCGTTTCATTTTATTTTATTTTGTTTTGTTTTATGTTATTTTATTTTATTTTATTTTATTTTATTTTATTTTATTTTATTTTATTTTATTTTATTTTATTTTATTTTATTTTATTTTATTTTATTTTATTTTATTTTATTTTAATTTATTTTATTTTATTTAATGTTCTAATGTTGATCTCCAAAAGCTTTTTAAATACTTATTGTACCTTCATTCTTCTTATTGGGACATAGTCGAGTGTGCGTTAGCGTGCTCGTGTGAAAGTTTTTGGCCAAAATTTTGCTTTGTTGACAATTTCTAAAAATTTTTAGGCAAACACATTTTTATGGTCACTTCACAGCAAAGAAATGCTGTAAAAATTGCCAAAAAATTGAAAAAAGCGAAAACTAGCAGAACAAATATTTAAATTTGCACATATTTTGTGGCAACTGAGAAATAAATTTGTGCGCAAGGACGAGAGAAAATTGATTTTCAGCAGAAATTGTATGTAGCATGTAAAACGAGTATGTTGAATTGTGTAATATTTGTGTCGTATGAAAATTTGTTGAATTCAAAAATAAACAAAATTCAGTGAAAAATAAAATTCTAAACTTAGTTTTGGCTTATATTAGAAAAATAAATTTCCTTTGATGCCGAGCGATAAATTTATAAACAGAGGGGTATGTTAAGCTCCAGCTCGAGTTTTTTTTCACAATACTTTCGGAGTTCAATTGCGAGCCTTCCTTTCGGTTTTCTGAGTTCCAATCATCAGTTCTGTGCTTCACCAACTCTCATTTTATTTATGTTAAGACATTTTTGTTTATCCTTTTTCGCTTTGTGGTACATCTCAAGTGGCTTTAGCTGAAGCCGAAATTATCCCACAAGCGACACAATGATTTTCTAATAATTTACCAAATTTCCTGCTGTCCTTTGACCATTAAGTATGTGGAACAGCATTCATAAATACGAGTCTGTGTGAGGCTTTATAGATACGCATGACATGTTTTGAATGACATACTCAACAAGCTTATGTGTTTTGTTTTTTATTACACAAGAGTGAACTGTGAGTTTTGGTTCTAAAAAAGTATGTACAGTCATGTTTAATAATAGTAGTAGTATAAAATTAATAAAAAAACTTCGTTAGGCCCAATTGTTTTTTGTTAGATGTTATTAACACATTTCTATCACCGAAAACCTCGAAATAGCAAACAAAAAAAATTCCGATATTATCTGCACCAAAAAAGCGTGGGCTTGCCATCTCTAGTATGCATGCACTTTTTACACGTATGTAGGTATGTGTTGTAATACATTATATACAGCAAACAATCTGTTGTTGTCCTATTTCTCTGTCATACAAATTCTACACAGCAGGTTAGCTCATCATAAACATAAGTGGCTTTTGACCTCATTTTTTTTGTACACAATCCACATGCCAATAACTAAATATTGAACTTTGGCTCAATAAAGTATTGGCGGCAGTTGGTCAGTGCTGAATTTGTGCAAAATTTGCATTGTAAAAAATGTGTCAAATTGGTACTTTGAGCAAACTACTTAAATGCTTTGTAGGCTTTGCTCATTTTATTTCATAGTCAACAATATTTAGGGGTCGGTTTGATGGTGGTTTGCTGGCACATGATCTTTAATAACTTTATTCACATTTCACTTCTTTGTAAGTGGCGTTGCGAAACTGCGATGAAGACAAACTTACACCATTCAATAATCATCGAAAGTCATTCTACATTCGTCATTCGTTAATAATTTTTTTATTCATTAACCCATATTCGTTACTCATCGCATAGCATTTGTCATTCATCAGTAATAATACGTCGTTCATCATTCATTATTTGTCTCTAAACACTCAACAGTCATCAATAGGCGTTATATATTCCCAGTCATCAGTCGTTTATGTTTTCTATTATTGATCCATCATCCGTGATTCGTTATTCTTAAATCATCGTATAGCATATGCCATTCATCAGTTATAATATGTCATGCATTATTCATTATTTATTTATTTATTCAACTTTAACCATGCAATAATCATGAATTATACTGTGCAGCCATCATTTGTGACTATTTTTTTATTCATTATCCCTTATTCGTTATTCGTCATTTATTGCATATCATATGATCATTCATTTTTCTGTCACCCTTCAAAAATAATGAATTATTATTCTATATTCCGCATTCATCGGTCCAAATACTTTGTTCATCATTCATTATTTATCTTCAGCCATTTGACATTCATTATTCATCACTGCTAATTTATAATTTATTATTCATCAACCATCGTTCATCATGGTTCTTAATAACTCAGCATTCATCAATTAGTATTCACTATTCATCGCTTATCATCTTTTGTTTGTTTTTCTTAGACCTTCGTTCGTTTTTAATACTCACGTTGCGGAATTAGCAATTTGCTATTCATCACTCATTATTATGAATAATTTCATCATCATTCACCACTCACTTTTCATCCTCCACCTTTCATTATATGCTGATGCATCCATCATTCATAACACGTTATTCCGAATTTATCGTTATAGATGCCTATATATGGCGCACTTTTTTAAGGCCATATGTTCAACTGTCAAACAATAGACTACTGCCGTAATCATATTAATGCTAACAATAACAAAAAATTCCAGACTAGTATGTTATGTTTCAGAAAAAAATAAATTATCGCAAAAAATATGTCACAACCTTCTGCTCCATCAGTCATGCAATTGGCTGACTTTTTGACATGCTCGTATCTTAGAAACAATAACAACATAAAAACAATATATTTATTTCTGATATTATATGTGAGATAGAACCACGAAAGCATCAGAGACAAAACACCACGATTGCTCTAACAAATTTCCACACAGTAAGCATTCGCAAGCTTCCTTCCTTTCTAACTACTCACTGGTGTTGCTGTTCTATGTTGAGGGTGAAGTGAGGCACATACATACGCATTTGACTACCATCTACATCAATTCATAAATATGTATGACTACAAAAAATCATGCAAAGCAGATGAGGGTCAGATAAGCAGCTCAGAGAAATATACTCGCAGAGGGGACAAATTATGGGATATTTGGTTTTTTTTTTTTGGAGAAAGCAGGGGATAGCACAAGCAATCTATTGATAATGGTTCGTCAGTTTATCAAATGCTATATACATACCTACATAATAAGATTTCATAAATTTGATTATTGCGCAAGAAAAAAATTTGGGTGCGGGGTACAGCAGCTAATGACAAATTTCGTTATGGCATTAAGCTTCTTTGGGGGGATATAAATTTCGTAGGATTGTTATATAGAACTTACAGGGGCATATTTCTGGTAGCATCAACCACGGAAGAATGTAATAAGCCAATGAGAAACGGAAGTAATTAATACGATAAGTGGATTAAGTAGAAGTGGCTGTGTTAAGATGTGGAGCTCTTTAAAAAAATTGCCGTAACAGAACAGCATGACTAACAGAATTTCATCAAGTGAACGATGTATGTATGTATGCTAAATAAATAACGCTTAGCGATGAATGAATAACAGAATATAAGTGATGTAGAACGTTGCACGATGAACAATGAATTGTAAATTCCGCATGATGAATACTGTAGGCCCGTGTTGATGAATATTGATGAACGCTGACATATAATTTTTTTTGAATTGCCAATTATAAATGCTGAATAACATCGAACGATGAATGAAATATTACACATGCCAAATGATGAATCATAATGGATGAACGACGTATTTAAAACGCTGAATGGTGCATCACAAGTGATAAATGATGAACAATGTTTTGCTATGAACAGTAAATTTTTAGTATCATGGACGACTTATTATGGCTGATGAATATACTATAATGACAGTTTGAATGAACGATTAATAATGGATTGTCAATTCAGAATTATGAATGCTGAACGATGTATTATAACTGGTGATGTGCCAAACAAAATCAACCATTCATTGAGGATGCATAATGTTTAGAGACCAATTGTGGGCTACGATGATTGAATGCAAACTGATAAATAAACTTGATGAAAGAATTTTAAATTATTTACTCCGTTGGGTGAAGGCCATGTTATTGTTGACTGATGAATGATGACGTATTATGACTATCGAATGATGAAAACCGACGAGCGATGAATTAAAAAAATTTGGCGGATAAATCAGTATTTTTAATTAATTCTGAGCAATAGTGTAAAGGATCTCCAAAAAGGAAAAGCCAACACCAATTGCTTAAACTTATCGATTGCCAAATCCGCCTTGCACTATTTTTCGTGAGAGACTTTGATAATTTAGGACTCTGGTGGACTCCACGCTAAAATCACAAGGGGCCGTCCCCTGTCCGCTATCTACTCTTGTTCTTCATTAAGAATATCTTTTGTCTATCATATAAATTTATTCAATTCTCTTACTACCTGAATCTTTCCCTCAAAATTCTGCTTACCTTAAAAAGATTTGTTCGTGTTGCAATGTGCGTGGAATTTCCTGAAAAGGAAGAAAAAAATGTTATTAATACAAAGTTTTAAAAATTGTTACTTTAAGCGAAATGTGTAAATTGCGGCAATCAGAAAAGCCCCCCAAGACCAGATTAGAATGTTAAAACTAAAATTTAAAAGACTTGGTCTGCAACACATCAGCTTAGTATTACATTGTGTAGACTGCACTGTTTCAGTTAAATTTAGTTTTCCGGTAAATATAAATTTATTTAAGTTATACTTTTAGGCGCCTTTGAATTTGTCCAAGAAAAAATTTCTATATTCTCTATAAACTATAAATTCATTTTTAAAAGTTTATACATTGTAATACTCAAGTTTATTTTAATCAATTGAATAAAACACTTTACAGCAAAAGCGCCATGTTGCCTGCTAAGCATCGTCCGCCCAAAAGTATGCTCTGTCTGTACATTATCTGCACTAACTCCCTTCGGTTCAGCACTATCTCCATTCGCTTCTGCCATGTCTACATTTATTTCAATCCCTCGCGCTTTACCATATTTAGGCCGCTTGTCACTAATAAGCCTCATTTGCAATTACGCACATTTAATACTTTACATTTTGCGGCGCTGTTGTGCATACTTTTAGGCTCACGACGAAATAGGGCCAGACGGCGACATAATTTTACAATTGAGTGCACAGACTGATAGACCTTAAAAACTGAAGTTTTATTTTTAATATTTAACCTGCAGTAATATTAAAATTTTATGTAACAATTCTACTTAGCATGATTCAAGAAGGCGTCTGAACACGTTATAGCGAACTGAAGCAGGCAAAGACCTTCTTTTTTGCAGAAGCGTTGTGAAATTTATTTATTGGAAGAAAAAAAATCTATTTGATTGATTCTTAATGGCACTTGGGTATGAGTATTGAGCAGGCATAGACTGATTGCATGCTTTTTGGCGAACTTTCTAAAATTTAGCGGCAAAGCAAGTGCATTCACCTAGGTCATTATTTTCGTCTAGCACTTTTTTCCCTTGATTTTCAATGTTTGGCAGATACCTTTTTTTGCTAGCTAGATTTCATTTTCATAGCAAATTTCAAATGTGACATGAAAATTTTATTTTTGTTATTTTATTCACAACTCGCTAAATTTTTAAGAATAAAAAATCGACTATTGTCTGCTGATAGTTAAAAATTCAAAAGTTTAGTTATTAACCATAAAGTCGTAAAGTTTGTAAAATATTCAAATCACTTGAAAAATGTTGATGTTGTTATGCGTGCTGATACTACTCATTAGTTAGTAAAAATAATGTTGAAGAAATGAGTAGATAGATGTATAGTTGCAAATTGACATTGAAGAAGTTCAGCAAGAAATAAAAGCACAAATGCGAAAGAAAAAACTTGAAAAAAGTTAGACAAACTTACAAAAACGAAACAAAGTAACAAAGTCAAAAAATCACCAAACGAGCGAACAAAAAACACTTGCCAACAAAGCGACCAAGTACAGGTGGGCAACAATTTTTTTTTATATTCTTTATCTCGCTTTTCTCATCTTTGCCTACCTGCGTTATAGCTTTCATAAGCAACTGCGCCTGAAAATATCTAAATTGTCGATTTCTCAACTTTTTGCTACACGTAAAAGGTAGCCAAGTCCAGCCATTTAAAATAAATAGTCAATAACAAAATAATAAAAAATTCAAAGTGAATACTTAGTTGTTAACATGCGCCTAAAAGTATGCAGCACAAAGTTGTCTTGCCTATTAAGTCGTTAAAAGTTTTAACGGCAATTTCAGGTTTGTTTTTATGTTGATATTAAAACGCTTAAGATCAATTGAGTTTATGTGTTGACAGCGTAAAAAAAATATTTTTTTGTTATAAAAAATTTAAAATAGCTTTTAACTTTTTGTAATTATTTAGTAAAGCATTCTACGAAGGGAATCAAAAAAATTAATGGAATTTTCGTTGCATACTTTTGGGCGGTGGCCAGATAAGCTCTATCATTCGGGACACTTTTAATTGCTTAAGAAATTTTCCATGCTCGAGCTCTACTAATTGCTTTTGTAAGCGGCTTAAATACCTATTTTCTTTATTCCTTTCAAATAGGTCATTAAATTTGCTATTTGATAATGAGCACCTCAACAATAGCACTTCATTAGGCATTATGTCCCCGACCGCTCATCAAAAAGGCACTGGTTTGTACATAAATATAGGCACGTGCACGCCTACTACATGCTCATCAGTCTTAAATAATAGTATACATAGATATATATATATATATGTATATATAAAAGTTGGTGGTTAGACTGATTATTATGTTTGTGGTTTTATTTTGTTATTGCTAAATATTTTATTATTTTTATTAAATTTAAAAAAGGTGTTTTTGTACTTCCACGCGTAAAACGAATCAACTGGTTGTCTTATTGACTTATATTAGATCGGTATCAAAAAAAAAGTATTTGATTTTTGGAGTGTTCGATTTTAGTTATTATATCTCTCAAACCAGTTGAGATAAAGAGCTTAAACACATTGCTTATTTTAGCACTCATTCACACCTTTCATTTGATACCCATATTGTACTAGCAAATTTTGCATTACTCTGTTGCACATATCGACCGATAACTCAGAAACCAGTCGAGTTATCGAAGTAAGTGATGTATGAAACTTGACTTTAGGTATCAAGTAATGCAATGTTGGAAGTTACATTCAATTCTATTCAGCGGTTTGTGAATGATGCGCGTGCAAACACACAGACAGACAGACAAAAATTGTTAAAATTGATTTTATTGCCTTAATAATGATGCGTCCTCTCGATCTTTCTTTTATACCTGTTTTTACGCGGTTCACTGGAAAATATTTTTGCTAGGAACATGTGTATTTAAAAATATTGAGCCACCCTAGCACTCTTACATGACTGCCTAATAATACAGAAAAAAGTAAAATTATTATTATGGACTAAATTACGCTCAAATCGAATAGTTCGCCGTCAGTGCACAAATTGAGTTAACTTTTTTTTTAAGGTTCCAGCTAATTGATTCTAAATAAAATCGAAATTGGTTATTTTCAGATTAGAAACGCTTACGCTTACCTCAAACTTAAGTGTTGGAAAATAACCTGGAAAACCATCAAATTTCAAATAAAATAAAATAAATGTTGAAATCAATGAATCTGACCTGAAAACATAAGTTTCTTAAATTTAAATTTTCAATTCTTTTTGGGCAGAATTTCTAGACAAACAACCTGAACAAAAATTATAGTTTTCTTCTGAATTAACTAATTGTGCGATATCGATTTCATTGCTTGTACATTCCAAAAATATATGTCTGCTGTAGAACTACTAACTCTGCATTGTTCAATTATTTTATTTTGTCTATTCATTCACACGACTTGGTTTTTGCAAAATGTATTGTTTTACATTGTTTTATGTATGTTGAAACTTTGTTTTCAAATTTGCTTAATTACGTTTGTTGTGATTTGCCATGTAAATGTCAGAGGCAGTGAAACTTAAACAGACTTTAATTTAGTTGGCCAACTTGGCCAACTTTCCTTGTCAATTTGTAAAGCACAAAACATGGCATGCCATACGCATAACACCCAAATACCAACATCCAACACAACGCAGACGAACGCAATATAAAACGAAGAGATAGGTATACACGTGTTATCTTGTTTGTATATGTGTGTGTGTATATATAGTGCACTGGGTGCCCCACTTTTTCGATGTATGAGCTTTAAAGGAGTATTTCATTTTCATGTAGAGTAATCCAATGAGCTAAAGAATACAAACAATCATGAAATACTTGTCAACAGGCATACCCACCAAAAAAATATTTACACCTTATATAAGGTGCTAAAAGAACAAAGGTTGCGATGCCACGCCTACTTCAATAAAATCCACAATATTATTTCAGGTTTTACTTTTTTAAGCTCGTGCTCGTGTGGCAAGCGAAAGTTCTCTCAAGAACTTGCAACAATCACAGAAAAATCGCATTTAAAAAAAAAATTCAGGTGTACGCTAAAAAATGGGCTTGGTTCTCTAAAGATTTCGTCTATCTAAGCAATTGACATATTGACTTAACATTTTCAAAAAATTTCGCTACGACAAATCAAATTTTGTTTGAGTTATGGGATTAAATGTCTTGGAGAGTAATGCATTATAAAGAGATCAGGACCATGCCCATTTTCAAAAAATTTTGTGACTCCCCTTCAACGCTCATTCGTAAGTAATACTAAATAAACTCACACCTTCATTTAATAAAAAGTTTGCTTTAAGCGAGAAATGCTGTCGCTTTGCGTATAGCTTTTCGTTTTTCTTTTATAATTTTATTATTATTTACGCAATTTCTTGATGGGTATGTCTCTGTAAGTTTTTGCAAGTGTGAGCTGAATATTACCGAAAGCATCTTGAAGGTGTTGGCGTGGCACGTGTGACTCTGGTGCTGGCCCAGTGCATTCCCACGCTTATAATAAAATTTTACACAAACATACATATATTTGACATACTTATATATACTTACATACATATATATATCTATATATTGATATACATACACATATGTAACTACTTGCATGTCGCTAGACATACCCTGCAGGAAAGAGCAGGGAATTCTGGTGGAATTCTTTTTAGTTCGCAATTTTTAGCACAAAGTAGAGGCATTTCACTTCAGTTTTCAGGCTTCTTTAAAGATCACATTTGTCTCAGTCAGTTCGTCCCGCTATGCGCTACAATTTGTGTTGCATGACCATCGCACAATCAGAAGCAAGAAATCAGTTTCGCCAGCCTGTATTACGTGTGGTCTCTATACCTCTGCTATAAGCTGATCACTATACTTGATTTTTAATTACTTGTTCAGTTTAGTTTCCTGCAGGGTATTTATACTTAAATTTCTAAGTTCGGATGCTCTGGCGTTGGCATACAAAAGTTGAGTTACAACATGACACCAGCAATAAAGATTTTCTCTCGTACATAATACGAATCGGAATGAGAGTTAGAAAATGTATTTTAGGGTGTCTGTAACTTTTCTTTAAGATTTTTTCGTAGCCTGCTCAAATCTACCTTGTCCTTAGGTCAGTTGTATTTTTCTCACCTCCTTCTGCTTAAGGATGACCTCATCGATTCAACTCTTTCTACTATTCGATACTTAGTCAGTCTTTAAAGCAACTACATCGAAATACTGCTTTCGATGATGATTGGTCCTGTGTAAACCTGCGGGAAGTTGCATTTTTCTTTGGCCCAGTCTAATATATATTTACTTACGCCCATGCTTGTCTATAAGTTTTCAAGCATCCTCAACACTAGCAACAACCATACACATTAAATGTTAGCTGCTTGTTATTTTGACGTTTTTGAAAATTCGAACTTCTTACTCTACATACATATTTGGTAGAACTTATATACTTGCACACATATACAGATTTATACATAGAGATATATTATACACATATGTAGTAGGGACATTCAGAAAATATGCGAAGCAAACGTGCATTGACTGCCCAAGTAAGCAAGTTAAGTATAGCTCTCCTCAATGTTTCTGAGAAAAGGAAAAGGCATACAATAAAACAGCAAATCAATGGAGTGGAAGTGGAATGCGAACCGATGCCAAAAAAAGCAGACCAGAAACATGCAAAAATATTTGAAGCTGAGAATAAGCAATGTGAAGTTACTAAAAAAATAAATGTGAAGCAGAAAAAGACTTTTAAAATGGTTGGTTGAGATGGTCTCAAATTTGAGTAAAAACTCAATTCTGTTGAACTATGAGCTTAAAAGACTGCACCATTTATTCTAAAAAAAAAAAAATTATAACTTAATAATAGTTTTTATCAACTGCTCTTGAACCATTAAACTAACTGTCTAAGCTTTAGAGAAGGCGAGTTGTTTTTTAAGTTATTATTATTTTTTATTTTATTTTATTATTTGGCTCAGGTGCTATGTGACCGTTTTGCTCAAATTGTATGTATTCATTTGGCTCAGGTTCTGACGACCATGATTGCCTAAATGTTCAAAATTGTTTGTTCTTTAGAGAACGGGAGGTGCGGTACACCTGTGACACCCTGTATGTATTATTGGTGGCGAGCACTGTTGGCTCTGAGGCATGGCGCGATTGGCTTCCTCATTTTCGCTTGGAAAAACCACGCTTGGGCTTTCCAAAACATAAACTATATCTTCGAAATATTTTATAAGCTGATTGCGAATTACAATAGCATGCAATGCAAATAAAATAAACGAATGAAATAACCGTAGCTTATGTATGTATGTCGCTTAAACATCCTCGCCCCCCTAGACGGCTTAGTCGTCTAGTGAAATGCATAAGTCGCCGGTTCGAATCCGGCTCGAAGGACCATGTCTAAGCTTTAGAGAAGGCGAGTTGTTTTTTAAGTTATTATTATTTTTTATTTTATTTTATTATTTGGCTCAGGTGCTATGTGACCGTTTTGCTCAAATTGTATGTATTCATTTGGCTCAGGTTCTGACGACCATGATTGCCTAAATGTTCAAAATTGTTTGTTCTTTAGAGAACGGGAGGTGCGGTACACCTGTGACACCCTGTATGTATTATTGGTGGCGAGCACTGTTGGCTCTGAGGCATGGCGCGATTGGCTTCCTCATTTTCGCTTGGAAAAACCACGCTTGGGCTTTCCAAAACATAAACTATATCTTCGAAATATTTTATAAGCTGATTGCGAATTACAATAGCATGCAATGCAAATAAAATAAACGAATGAAATAACCGTAGCTTATGTATGTATGTCGCTTAAACACTAACAAAAATAGTTTTAGTCCCTGTACCATTTTTCTTTGAAATTTTTTTTTGCACAAAATTAAAACAAATTATTAAAAAGAACAAAAAATTTTTTTTTTTTTTAAATAAAAAAATTTATAATTGGATTATAATTATTATAAACTAACATAACCTAAACCTAAAACTCACATTTTTCCTTAAAACAAGCCTTATTGAAAAATTTTGAAAAAAAAATATTTTTCAAGAATATTAATAAAAATATATATTTGCAAAATAATTATCTATTATCAGCAAACTTATAAATAATTATGATAATTTTTCCTTAAACAAACCAAAAATACAAAATTATAATTGAGTAAAGAAGTTGAGCTTGTATAACTTACAAAAATATGTAAAATAAACAGACCGCCAAAATCAATAACAATGCGTTTTAGGAATATTAAGATGCTAAACGTGAACACCAATTTTAGAAATAGTAAGTTATGTCATTGGAAGTTAGTAAAATTTATCTCTGAACCTTTTTAAATATGAATATTAAATATCCAACAATCAGTAAAGCCATTAACACTCTAGGCCATATATTTCTTTTCTCACCACCTTCCGCTTCCACCCTAAAAGTGCAAGTTTCCGAGCTTCATTCCATCTTTAATCTTTAAAAGCTTTCTCTCACCTTCAAATTGCCAATGTAATCCATTATTATTAATTTAGCATCATGGCCTCTCTCGCTGACACTGTCAGCATTTCAATGTCCTTTCATTCATCATATACGCTCCGTAATTAGAATTACACTCAGCCGTCTGGGGTGAAATTGCTTTAACGCGAAATTTCGCTTCAGATCGCACAAAATTGTATGCGTAAATCAAAAGTTTTTAATCCTTGCAGATTAGCGTGTTTTCGTGGAAGCAGACTCGTGGAGTTAACTGTCATAAAATTAAAATGGTTACATAACAGCTGTTATGGTAGAATATCTAGATTTTGGCCAGTAAGTAATTGATTTAAAATCTTTTTCGGTTTCTCTTAGTGAGAGGATACATTAATTTCAGTTTTTTTAATTTTTTTTTGTTATTTTATTTTATTTTATTTTATTTTATTCTATTTTATTTTATTTTACTTTATTTTATTTTATTTTATTTTATTTTATTTTATTTTATTTTATTTTATTTTATTTTATTTTATTTTATTTTATTTTATTTTATTTTATTTTATTTTATTTTATTTTATATTATTTTAGTTTATCTTATTTTATTTTATTTTATTTTATTTTATTTTATTTTATTTAATTTTATTTTATTTCATTTTATTTTATTTAATTTAATTTTATTTTATTTTATTTTATTTTATTTTATTTTATTTTATTTTATTTTATTTTATTTTATTTTATTTTATTTTATTTTATTTTATTTTATTTTATTTTATTTTATTTTATTTTATTTTATTTTATTTTATTTTATTTTATTTTATTTAATTTAATTTTATTTTATTTTATTTTATTTTATTTTATTTTATTTTATTTTATTTTATTTTATATTATTTTAGTTTATCTTATTTTATTTTATTTTATTTTATTTTATTTTATCTTATTTTATTTTATTTTATTTTATTTTATTTTATTTTATTTTATTTTATTTTATTTTATTTTATTTTATTTTATTTTATTTTATTTTATTTTATTTTATTTTATTTTATTTTATTTTATTTTATTTTATTTTATTTTATTTTATTTTATTTTATTTTATTTTATTTTATTTTATTTTATTTTATTTTATTTTATTTTATTTTATTTTATTTTATTTAATTTAATTTAATTTAATTTAATTTAATTTAATTTAATTTAATTTAATTTAATTTAATTTAATTTAATTTAATTTAATTTAATTTAATTTAATTTAATTTAATTTTATTTTATTTTATTTTATTTTATTTTATTTTATTTTATTTTATTTTATTCTAATTTATTCTAATTTTATTTTATTTCATTTAGTTCTAAATTACATACAATTATTTTTTTTTTGTATACATTTCGCTTAATGGCTGCCATACTAAGTTTTTCTCGGTAATGCCATTTCCGATGAATACAAATGTTTAATTAAAAGTCATTTTACGTGATGCCGCAAGAAATATGAAGTGTGGTGTAAATACTCGTTTGAGTAGTCGAAATGTGTTGCTTTGATTCATACGAGTATGTATGTAGATAAGTAGTTTCATATGAGTATCCATATGAGCAAGTTGGAGCATTTTCGCTATAAAGCACAGATGCTACGGCCTCATCCCCACTCCCGCACTCTTTCATTTCCACAAATTGTGCAAAATTCATACGATTTTGATGTGCGCCATCGTTATTATTTTATCTTGAGCTCGCAAAGCATTTATCTACACCAGCGATGCACTCGTAAGTGGCAGTATGCTGTTCGAGATCAAAAAAGTTGTAAATAATTTTTAACTTATTTTAAATCAGAAAATTTTTTACTTTAAGTAGCGCATAAGAATAATAAAGCACAGTTTTGAAGTTGTTTGAAAAGCACTCTAAATTTTTCAATGAAAAAAAAAAAAAACTTCAAAAAGCTCAAACTACTTTGTCGAAGCTGTGCAACACTGATGTATGTAAGTTATCGATTAATACATATCAAAATATGTTGAAAGTAAGCAATAGGAGAGCACTTAAGCACCGTATTTGGTATTTTATATAATTTTCTTTATTCCACAATGTAAGGATTTTTGTTTAAACAATAAAACGGCGGAAATATTACAATCCTTAATAACTATTTATAATATTTTTTAAATATATTTTATAAACCAAGTGTTAAAACAAAAACAAAAGTGTATTAAAAAAAAAATATTTTTTTAATTAAAATAACCTAAAGTCAAATAAAATCAAATTATATACATAAATGAAACACAATAAAATAAAATAATAAAACGAGAAAAATAATACCATATTTTGTATGCTAAAATTACTTACGAATCTTCCTTATATGCAGATGGAAATTACAAACTCTAATTGGGCTCTCTACATTGTTACGCACAGCTCATTCTTGCTACGATTCCTTATTCCGTGCTCCGAATTAGCATTTAATTTAATATCCATTTCGAATGCCAAGAGTCACTTGTACGGAAACGCTGCATAACAAAACTAGACCGATTTAAGGATCAACAAAGCACTCGAAGAAAAATGCGAGAAAGCAACAACAACTAAACATATAAAAACTATTAAATAAAGAGAAGCCTGTGTATGTATGTCAACATGGTATCCTGACCACTTAACAGTGGGCACTTGGCCTAAATTCCAGTATACTTTACATAAATTCCTTTATATACATATGTGTGCATTTACTAGTACAGCGTATTGGATTTTATTTGTCCAATTGTACCGTTGACTGCATTTTAGCTTGAAATTTACTAGTAAAATGCTTGAGCATCAATGACACGGATATACATATGTATGTACTTAGATACTGCATAGAACTAGCAAAGCAATAACAATAACCAATTTTGTGAAGAATGCTAAAACGAATGAATAAAATACAAAGTAAGCGTAACTCTTGGATTACCAGCATAAAGTATGAGAAATATTTAAATAAAGTAAACGTTCTTCAACTTTGCCATTTTTATACTCAGCTGTTCATGGCACATAAAAGATTGTAACCGCAAAAAACAAAATAAAATAAAATAAAATAAAATGAAATAAAATAAAAAAAAATAAAATAAAATAAAATAAAATAAAATAAAATAAAATAAAATAAAATAAAATAAAATAAAATAAAACAAAACAAAATAAAATAAAATAAAATAAAATAAAATAAAATAAAATAAAATAAAATAAAATAAAATAAAATAAAATAAAATAAAATAAAATGAAATGAAATGAAATGAAATGAAATGAAATGAAATAAAATAAAAAAAAAATAAAATAAAATAAAATAAAATAAAATAAAATAAAATAAAATAAAATAAAATAAAAAAAAATTAAAAAATGAAATGAATTGAAATGAAATAAAATAAAGGAACTTTAGCAGGCAGCACTTGCTCCTCACTTTCCACAGTTAGTTTGGCTGCTTGTCTCCTTCCGTATGCACCCGCCTCGAGAATAATAGAGTTCTAGGCTGAGTTGGTGTTGGTATCAATGATGCGGAAATAGCGAAATGGTGATGTCATGGCACACATCCGAGTATATTAGGGTCGATTTCATTCGAACTCCGGTTTCTTTAATAATTCTACGGGTTCTCCAAATCCTACTGCCGCTTCTAGTAGTGCTTCCCTCCATAGCTCTAAGCGCCTTGAGAGCTACCAACGTTAGTACTGCCGCTGTCACTACACAGCTTCTTCTGCTGCTGCTTACATTTTGCAAATCAACCTTGCAGAGATTCTAAAATGTGAATATACTTTGTATTTTTATTTTGCACAAGCAAGCACTTTACTTGTTCTTAATGTTACACTAACAGGCACGTAGAGATATGTATGTTTGTGTGAATGTAGTTACATCCATCCTTCAAGAATTGGCGTCCTCCAACTCTCTTTATTCCTATTTGGTAATTTTATGTAGACATTTTTTTTTTTTTTACTTAAGCCCTGTTGATCTCTTTATTTTTGAAGCCGTTTTAAATTCTTTATTAAAATGGGTAATTCTATAGTGAATGGACATATATATTTCGGCCATCATGTAATTGTATTAATGTGGGGTTCCTTTGAATTCTATTGCTGTAGGAAAAGAGGTATTGATTCAAGGAAGACCATGCCATATGCTGCAAGTGGATTCAAACAAGTCGTTGTCAGAAGGAGATAGTACCGGTCCTTCAGAGCCCGTTCAAATACTTAACCAACTCATGTCCATTTGCTTCACTTGACATAAAATAACCCAAATATATGCAATAAACAAAGCCACCTATTCATGTATTTTAGGCAAATTGCTTCAAAGCCAACGTACAAATCGCCGTCTTCTGTGCGCGCAACCACTGACAACAAGAAAGGCAATTGTTCTTCATAAAAATGCAAATTTTCTTTTTCAAATGTTAAACGTTTGTTATTTGTGCAGTTACGTACATACATACGGAAATATATTTTCTTAAATACATTCGCGAAAACTCAAAGATTTGTGTTTACTTATTTAGGATCTAGCAGGAACGTTTAGCATTGATTGTGTGGAAAGATAGGATTTGACGAGTTTATTGGAAGGAAGGTGGTAAAAGATACAAACAAAATCAGTTTCTGTCAGCTTTTGTAGGTAGTCGATTTCAAATCTTTTTTATTATTGAAATTTCAAATCACGAAATTGCTAAGAGAAAGTAAAAGGTGCGCCTAGAAGTATGCAATTCTTGGTTAACTACCACTTGCGCCAAATGCTATTGGAACTTGACTTCCTTCAATTCAAAGCTTATACCTTAGCCACATGCCTTCGAAAATATAGAAAATATTTCCAAATCTTTGACTACTTTTGGTAAAAGAAAAATATGTGGAAAAATGGTGCCTATTTTTAGGCGTTTCACATTTTTGTTTAGTAATATGTGGAGTTTTGTTAAAGTAAAATACAAAAGTAGTATTATTGTAACAAAGTTTGCATTATTTTTTATTAAATTTGACAATGCAAAGGTTGCGACGCGTCCAATCAGCAGTAAGCAGAATTTAATGTTAATAAAATGGTTTTGCTGCTATGGAAATATGCGTACAAATTTACATAAGTTAAATTAAATGTGATTTTGATACGGCAAATATTAAAAAATATCACGAAATAAAAACCAAAGTGAATGTGGCAGGCGAATTAAGGGGCTGGTTATGTGAGTTATATTCATCTTCACCAGTAAGTAATACGCAAGAAATTCACATAGGGTCTCCATTTTCTGATAGTCACTGAAGAAAGTGAAAGTTGTATGTAATGAGAAGTGAGACCGGTGAGTTTTTTGAGAAATAAGGGAATTTTTGATGCCGGAACTTTCCAAAAATGGCATTTATTTATGGAAAAAAGTGACATTTTTGAATCAGTGATTATTATAAATAAAGTGTATTTTCGGAACAGTGACTTTTTTGAAACCACAAGCGTGTGTTTTAGAGGATTGTGATAATTTTGTAATTAGTGAAATAGTTGGAAACAACGTACGTGTAACAGTAACTTTTTTTATGGGGTTGAGCCACTTTTTTGTGTATGGGATTTCTTGGAATGAGTAAATTTTGGAACCATGATTTTTTGGGCCAGCATTTACTGGTTTGAAACAATTATTTTTTTGAAGTTATATGAATTCTGTTAGAAGTAGTGACTTTTTCTTTAACTAGTGGGTGTTCTGGACGAAGTGCATTTTTGCAGTTACGCCTATGTTCTAAGTTACGATAACTGTTGTGTTTTAACATACGGTGACGGTTATGTTTTATGGTACGTTTACGGTTATGTTTTAAGTTACGGTTACGGTTATGTTTTAAGTCACGGTTAGGTTATGTTTTTAGTTACGGTTACGGTTATGCTACGGATTGCAATTTGAAATTTGTAAAGGAGCCAATATTGTTAAGACTGTTTAAAAAAGAAATAGCTTGGTCATGTGCAAGCAGGCACAAACTCTTCGCCAGCTTTACCCCACATCACACTTAAAAATTGGTTGTTTTGTACACTTTTTTGAATGCTGCGAAACACATTACATTTTGGTTGGGTGTGGGTTAAGAAGCTATTTTCCGGAATATTTCTCAAATGGTGCTCTCAGGATAACAACGCATATTTCAGGGCCAAGTTTTGTAAACAAAAATATAATCATCTATGCTATAGTCGCTCAGTTGTGAGTTGAGAGATAAACTTCCCTCTCTACTCCTGCATTCACCATAGATTAGTGACAAGGATCAGTGGCATTAGAATTCACATAAATTCCTCGATTAGCCCACACACAGTACGGTGGCTAGACATCTTAGAAAAATTGCAACCCCCGAAACAATCAAAGTGAGCTGCTTTACGCCCCCTCTAAAGATTTTGTTGTTATGTTCAAATTTATTGTCAGTTCACATTTACATAAGTGTTATGGCATGCAGAAAATTCGCACAAGCAGCATATGGCTTTGTGGTGTTGCTTTAGTCTTTTGTCCTGGTTATTATTGAGTTGAGCTCCGTATTCTAGAAAAAATGTTGGCACGTACCGAATATAATCCTGAAAATGTTTTATAGACTATTTTGTGCCTACCAATTTTAGTGTTATTCGTAGTTTGTTGTGGGTGGCTTATTTTTCTTTTTTTTTGACAACTTCAAAATAGATATTGCAATTACTCTCCCCCCTCACCGCATTCAACTAAGTAATAGCCACAACTACAAAATGTCTTGTTAGTCTGCCAGCCATAATTGTACGATTTACCAGTCGCAGGAGAAGGGGATGGAAGTCAGAGCAAACAAAAAGGGCGTCGTAGACAAGCAATAAAGTGAGCAAATGCCTAAAGTCAAAAGTGTTGGTGTTTGGTGGTTGTAAAGCAGCGACCTCTCGGACTCGGACGTCTACTGACTGTCTCATACCACGAAGCAATGCTACTAAGTGATTTGGTTGAATTCTAATCGAATGTTGTTTGCACTTTCATTGCTCTTTTCTACTTTCTGTTGCCTTCTAATGTTAGGCACAACGGCTGGCATAATAGGAACGAGAATGGGCGAATTTGTGTTTGATACAACTCAGCTCTCTATCAATGAGATTTTTAGTTAAATCAAATTTACAATCTGATGCAATTCATTTGGCTTACGAAGCGTAAGTGTGTGATAAGCGTTTAGGGTGGAGAAGAAATTAAAGTGAATCGAAAACTTTGATTGGTGTGTTTAGATGGGTTGGTTGTTTTAAAAAATGCAGTCTGTGAATCAGCACTAAATTGGCTAAAGTCATTAAAAATGTATGTGAGTATGACTACTGATGTGTGTTTAGATAGATAGCTCCAGCATTGCTTTAGAAAGTTGCTTAGCTAGGAATTTAACTGAAGAACATCTGTGGTAACCTTAACTCCTACCACCATACCGACAATTCTTCCCCAGTCCAAAAACTTAAAGGCATCATCATCATAGGCTTAATCGTACTCACATATTCTGGAATGTTTTATAACAGTTGTGGCTATGGTAACGCTAGCGGTTACTATTATTTTTTCTGTTTATTTACGGTTACAGTTATGGTTTCAGTTACTGTTATAGTTATGCTTTCATTTAGGTTTAAGATTTTAATTACGGTTACAGTGACGGTTATGTGCTCAGTTGTTGTAACGATTAATTTTATGGGTTTGTTTGAAGTTACGCTTAAGGCCTTGTTAAAAGTAGCGGTTACGGTTTTCGAAATTATGGTTACGGTTATGTTTTATGTTACGGTTACGGTTATGATTTTTTAAATTAAGCTTACGATTATAGTTTTGTTTAAGTTACGGTTAGGTGTTTTTAAAATTATCTTTACGGTTATGTTTTATATTACGGTTACGAGTTTTTAAATTATGTCTACGGGTATGTTATGTTACGGTTACGGTTATGCTTTTTTAAATTAAGCTTACAATTATGGTTTATTTTAAAGTCACGGTTACATGTTTTTGAAATTATAGTCACGGTTATGTTTACTTGTCTTTGAATTATGGTTACGGTTATGTTTTATGTTACGGTTACGTGTTTTTTGACTAATAGTCACTATAGGTGTGTTATTTTATGTTTACGGTTGCGTTTAAAGATACGGTTATGCCTTCTGGTACGGATAGAAGCTTTTATATTCAGCGAATTTCAAAAGGTTTCAGATACCCAGAACGTGTTTTTACAATATTTATAGTCGATCAAGCTGATATCGATGCAATTGTAATATCAGAAAAGCTGAAATTGGAATTATAATAGATACCCAGCTGTATAATTGCAAAATTTACAAATAAAAAAGTTAAAAATGTTCCTTGAAGTAATGCGGCAATTTTCTCATTTTTTTACGCCTAACTTACTCAGGTTACGCATACGCCGTGGTGTGCTTGTGTCAGATCTTCATATAAATTTGTGCATATGTACAACAGACCAAAAGTATTGTTAGTCGCAATGCATGTGAGTCATGCGTACATATGTAGTTCTGCCATTGTTTAGCTGCAAGTAATATGTTATTTAATTTTGAAAGGCAGCCACCACATGCCTCTCCTCTCAGTAGTTAGCTTACATCCACTTAATTCAGATTATATTTGAATTTTGTTGGGTAGATATGTGTCTTCTATTCATATAGTCAAATGAGGCAAATCACTCCATACGCTATATCCAAAACCCCAACGCCCTCGACTGGTTGGATATGCTCTTTGTTGTGGTTTGAATCTATTATTAAAGTTTTGCAACTAACGCCCTTAATTTGTTGTATATTTAAGTTTGTTGCAATGTATTGTAGTGTAGTGATTTCATTATTGCATTCCATTGTTAATTAGTAGTAAAATTACAACTAATTGCCATTCATTATGTAACATGAAGACGACGACTCGACTGTTGCTTTGTGAGTTTGTGAGTGTTGATGACTGGCCAAGAAAGCGCAACAGCAGCCACAAACTAATTGCTTTTTGTTAAAAAGTGCTGAGCGCTGTGTTTGTGTATGTCCATGTAGATGTGTGTGTATGTGTGCTTGTTAGTCATTTAAACATTTCTTCAAGTTTGTTTTTTTTTTTGCTTTTTGCTATTGCAAGGTAAATGAGTGGGCGACTAGCATTTGCCGTACGAAGGTTCATTGAGCTCTCACATGTTTGTGTGTGTTTGTGTGTGTGTGCGTGCGTGTGCGCTTGCTTATTGCTGTTTATGTTCTCGCTTTGTTTGGCTTTTATCGGTCATTTAATGGCTCATCAATTTCTTGTTGTTTAGCGCCGTAAAGTGCAGATGACAAAGTCGTAAAATTGCTTTGGATATTTTAGCGCAACGGTCTTTATGAAATTTAGTAGAAATATTTTATATTCAATGCTGCTTCAATGGTGCCGATAAAAGTGTGGGAGAATTTTTATTTTCTATTTTTTTTACTTGAAATTCAATCTTACATCACTTTTTTATTGCATAAGCATGACATGCTCGGCAGACGATATTTGATTCGCGTTTGCACATAAGCAAAGCTTTTAAAAAAAAAACAAATTTCGTATTTCTAATACTTATATTACCAAAAAGTTTGTGGCTTAAAGCTCGTTTTTTAATTTCAAATAAAATTTTAGATAATTCTCTCATAGAAATTGTTGAAATGAGTGTTATCAAGCTATTAAAAATATTTCCAAAAACTCAGGAAAATTCAGCACAATTTTATCAAAATTTTAAATTGTTTTACAGAATTTTTTTTTGGAGTATGCAGTTTTGTTGCTTTTTGTATTTTAGTGTTAAATGATGTTAATCTTAAGTTCGTTGCACATTTTGTTTTTTTTTGGCAATTTTTTTTTTTCGAACGAAATTTAGTTCATACAAAAGTAAGTTCATTCATAAATTTGTATGGAGGAAAATACAGAAGAATTTTATAAAATGAAAAGAAAAAAAATTGTTTTTTAATCTTAGAGTGAATTTTAATCAATCCATATTCAAAATTTTTTCACTTATTTTATTTTCGTTTCACTTCAATAGTAAATAACTTTGGCAAACTGACTTTTAAATTATTTTAACTAAAAGCAGATATCTTTCTTACATTTTTTTTGCGCGCCTGAAAATTTTTTTTGTTGAAAACAACAACAAAATAAAGGTAACTTATAATTTCTTCTCAATATTTCGAAGGAAATTTCAAATTTTTCGGAAAAAGTTGATTTGTTTTTTTGTTCACAAGTCGCTAGCTGCTTGCGAAAAAAATTTGCCAATATTACGGACTGATATTTTAATAGTATTTTTTTTTTTGTTGACCCATTCTATTTGGCAAGACTGATATCAAGTTAAAACTGACTTTAACTTTGTTAAAAATTATTAAAACCGCAGCTATTATATTGAACACAACTGTATACTCTTATATGTATGCCTAAATATGATTATAATTGTAAATACACTTTAAACATTGCTTGTATCTATATTATTCGTAGTTGAGTATGTATGTGTGTGTGTGTAAGCGTCAAATTCATGAATATTTAAACTGAAATTAGAATTCCACTTAGTTTTACTTTGCGAAACAGTAATGAAGAGCAAACAGCAATGTCCAACAAAAGCTGTAACAACAGAGTAATAAGCATAATAAAAGCAATAAAATTGTTGCAAATTCAACTAGCAATAACAACATTATTATCAGCAGCCATAAAAGTACACACATCCACACATTGAACTAACTAATACAACTACATTGCAACTATATGACCGCACAATAGCCAAGTTGGAGATTGCTTTTATTACCCTGCAAAGAATCTGTTTAGTCTAGAATGAGTACGAGATGAGTCTCAAAGTAGAATGCGGCTAATGTCAGTTAATGGGTTGAATTGATCACTTTTATTTGAGTAAATCTTATGAAGAGAGCAATTGGTTCCTCTTACAAATGAAAGAGTAGTAGGGATACAGTCGACAAAGCTTACTGTCATAACCAATAAGTCGGCTGCCTGCGCAGTCGCTTCATACAAAGTCTTTAAAGCTCTTTTGAGCTTAGTCCCGGATGCATTCTAGCCCAATCGCATTATTTGTGTGGCTTTTGAGTAGTGAAGCATGCAATTTGTGGTGCAGAAAGTTCGCTCATGTGTATTGTTATAGATGTATACATATACAAATCTTGTTAAATTTCTCATTCTTGCCGCAAATACCCACATAGCCACACGCCCCCAAAAGTATGCTAAACGAAACCACATCAAACAGTTCGACAAAATGTAAGCAACACAGCAAGCAGCAGAAAATCCTATGGAAGTGTTGTATCGACCACTGCTTTGTTGTTGTTGCTATTGTTTTGAATTTTACCACAGCTGAAATGAGTTTATTTTTGTGGTCATACGTCCAACTTGGGCAAATTTCGCTGTTTGAGTAGTCTATGGCAACATTTTGGTTTCGCTACATGCCGCTTAGAAAATTGCCGATTATCTCTTTGTTCATTTATTGCTTTTGCTGGCTATTCGTTTCTACCTCGTTTTTGCAAGGATTGTGGTAACTAAACAACAACAATAAAATAAAATAAAATAAGATAAAATAAAATAAAATAAAATAAAATAAAATAAAATAAAATAAAATAAAATAAAATAAAATAAAATAAAATAAAATAAAATAAAATAAAATAAAGTAAAATAAAATAAAATAAAATAAAATAAAATAAAATAAAATAAAATAAAATAAAATAAAATAAAATAAAATAAAATAAAATAAAATAAAATAAAATAAAATAAAATAAAATAAAATAAAATAAAATAAAATAAAATAAAATAAAATAAAATAAAATAAAATAAAATAAAATAAAATAAAATTAAAAAAAAAATAAAAGAAAAAAAATTAAAAATAAATAAAATAAAATAAATTAAAAACAGATAGAAAATGCAATTAAGTTTTGTGGCTAAATTTCAACTTAAAATTTTTTTATTTGTTTGCTGATAACTTTCCCAGACAATTTAGAGTACCCTTACCAACTTCGATCTTTACATTTATATGTACATACATATGTACTCGTATATACCAAAATATGAACCGTTTCTAATGAAAAATCAACACAGCCCATGAATAGTTATATTAATACTTGCATCTCGCAATTTTCTTAACACTCATCTATACTCGTACATTGAAGGACCATCGAGAGTGCGTGTATAAACTAATTTGATTTATTAAAATAACTGAAGGCTGTTGCAGCAGCTGGCAATGGAAAGTGAAATGCATACAACCACACACATACAGATTTGCTTGCTGCATGCAAAGTTCATGAATAAGATATGGCAAAAGCACTGGCAAATGAAAGCAACAAAAAAATAAACAAAAGCAGCATAGAAATTCTAGATTGAAAACAAGAAGAAGAAGTTGTGTGCATGTAGAAGGCAAAGGTTTAATGTGAAGTTGAAAAGCAGTTCTTGTTTATGAATTATTGAAATTAAAATCGATTTAGGAAATTCAAATCAATTTGTGGAAATTGATATAAAAGCAGATATATTTGTAGCACTTTGGTGGTATATAAATACTATCCATATATTTTCTCATAAGTCAGCCTAACATATGCCAAACGAATTTTCAAAGATTGCAAAGCAAATGTCAGGTACTAGAAACAATTATTTGTTAAATAGTTTTAATTTGGGTTATTAAGTTTAACAAACTAAGGAAATTTCAAATTAACACATCGCTTTTACATATTTAAATAATTTTCTAGATGAAAAAGCAGTAGGCATCTCATTTGAGAACCTCAAAACTGAAATTGGGCGAATGCAGCTTAGTCAAATTATTTCTGAAAATTTGTTGTGGTTTATATTGAGAGACAGAATTTCAGAGCTTTTGGTAAATATCAATTGAAAATTTAATATCTTGTTTCTATTTGTTAAGCGAAAATCACAGCTTTATACTTGTGTATTTTTTGTTAGGTCAAAATAAAAGATTAAAAATTTAAACAAGACTTTTTTTTAGCTAAAAAAAATGAAAATATAATTTTTTTATATAAAATTTACATAGTTAATTTAATTTCATATGTACATAGGTATGTATATAAAAATTTGTTTATTCCTGTCGATTTTAGCTTAACTGAACTTTGAGATTTATTACAACTACCTTTTAGATAAGTAGCTAGCTTAGATTTTTGTTTTATTTTATTTTATTTTATTATATTTTATTTAATTTAATTTTATTTTATTTTATTTTATTTTATTTTATTTTATTTTATTTTATTTTATTTTATTTTATTTTATTTTATTTTATTTTATTTTATTTTATTTTATTTTATTTTATTTTATTTTGTTTTATTTTATTTCTTTTCATTTCATTTCATTTTATTTTATTTTATTTTATTTTATTTTGTTTTATTTTATTTTATTTTATTTTATTTTATTTTATTTTATTTTATTTTATTTTATTTTATTTTATTTTATTTTATTTTATTTTACTTTATTTTATTTTATTTTATTTTATTTTATTTTATTTTATTTTATTTTATTTTATTTTATTTTATTTTATTTTATTTTATTTTGTTTTATTTTATTTTATATTATTTTATTTTATATTATTTTATTTTAATTGAGTGTATTTTATATAATTTTATTTTATTTTATTTTATTTTATTTTATTTTATTTTATTTTATTTTATTTTATTTTATTTTATTTTAATTGATTTTATTTTCTTTTACTTTCTTTAATTTAATTTATTTTGTGGTGCTTTATTTTATTTTATTTTATTTTAATTTATTTTATTTTATTTTATTTTATTTTAATTTAATTTATGTCGTTATGAAACTTAAGAATTGTACATACTAAATCGCCATCTACCAAAACATTCCCCTCTATTTATATGCTCTCACCCGCAAACTCTACTCTTCCCGCCCTGCTCCTTTTTTTGCCCAATTCATTTTGTTTAATGACATGAGGCGCAAATTAAAATTTAAAATTCAAATTCTAATATTAAAAGTAATTAAAAGTTTTTTGTGCCAACAGTCTATGCGGAACAAGTTTTTGAGAATAAATAGAAGAAGAGAGGAAGGAAGAGAAAAAAAAAATGCAAACATTTTAATGACTAATTGCTAGGAATTTTAAATACGTTTCTATTTATGTTCAATGAGGGTTTGGTATAGTAGAAAAAAAATGCAATGTTGTCGGAAAAAAGCAAAACCAAGTAAGGCAGTCTAAATTCGGGTGTAACCGCAAATTGAATATTTGAATTTTTTCTTTTTTAATTTCAGTAATGGAAGATTCAGTAATCTGTGCAGCATCTATGGCAACTAGATCTATGTTTCTAGACTTTTTAAATAGGGATGCATCGTATAAATCTGTCTCAATATTCTCAATTACAACATCTTCATCCAGCGTCATCTAGTAAAAGTTTTTCAACTACTTTTTGAACTATAACCTTGTTCTAGTCTAATATATGTATTCTGTGTCTATAACTTAGAACGAAATTATATAAAAATCTATTTCTCCATTTTGCATCTTTAAAATTATAATTTACTATACTGACAAATTAAATACGCCCCCAATACTGAACTTAACAAAAAAACTCTCTTACTTCCGAAGAATTTACTTAGCAATCAATTGCAAAGTTCTCAAATTTCCTCATAAAAGAGAGAGAGAGCAATTAAAAAGGCTGTCCAAAATAAGGCTTGCAAAATCGCGCATAATCTCTCACACTCTTTATAACAACACCATCACATTTTGTTGCAAAAAAAAAATCAAAGCGAAAATTATCTAATTAACATAATCCACTGACGCTGCGTGAAAAAGTGTGTAGCAAACAGCGCTCAATCATTTCGCCAAATTGCTGCAACATCATTTCAGTCTATGTTTACTTTGTAATTTGTTTTTTTTTTTTTTGTTTTCTCGAGAAATTGTTTTTTGTGCTTCTATTTAATTTTTTTGTTGGTCTATTTCGTCAGCGCTACAAGTTTTGCCGTTGATTAAGCTACCACTTGTGCAGTGCATTTGTCTTGCGCTTGTCTTCATTCAATCTTGTTTTGGTGCTATAAAGTTTAACAGCTTCATTGTTGTTGTAAATATTCTCTTGTTCTGCTATGTTTTTTATAAGTTTATGTGTGTACTTAAAGTCAGCTAGCTTTTGTAACAAATTCGCGCCTTCATTTCCCTTAACATTTTCAATCAGTTTTTTATATCTTCGTTTTACAATGCTCTTTATTACTTTTCTTGTTCATTTCGAACTCCTCGGCGTACTTGAAATTAACTTGGTGGTTCGTTAGTGAGCTGAAGCTTGGAAAACAGGCGCACCAAAACGCTGCCATAATGTAATATCAAAGTAATACAAGTTATTCGCTTGCTATATATTATATGTCCAGAACATACATATTTATTGACTTTATAGAAAGGCTGCATGCCTAAAAAAAAGTTCGAAAAGCTTTGTGAAAGAAAAAAAAAAAAAAAAAAAAAAATTGTAAAATTTTTTTGAATTCTCGCGAGTTTTGCATGCATATTGCCACATGTTTTTATATACGCTTTGTTAAAATAATTTTATCTACAAAATTTGGGAAAATCACAAAAAATAATTGCCTAAACATTTATCGCCGTCACTGTATCCATGTTTGTGCGCGCATCACTCAAAATTTGCTGCTTAAAAATTTTAGCAAGTACCATAACTTTATAGGAACTTGTCTAACTTAAAAATAGTTTTAACTGATAGAAAGTATTTTTTACCTGATGATACAGTGGTGGCAACAAAATTAGATAGAAATATTTTTTAAACATTTACATACATTTTTTTCGCTATCAGTTTTTATTTTAATTTCTTTTATGTAATCCGCTGTTAATGAATTTGAAAAAAAAAAACGCTATCAACAAATTTGCGGATTATTTATTACATCAATGGAATGCATGTGAGTTATTCTTAGAATATTTGTTTATCTATAGGTTTGTTTGTATGCGCATTAGTGAAAAATCGTAGTGTGAATTAAAAAGGTTTTTTCACCATACTAGTTTTGAAGTAGTTTGTAACTAGTTGGTCTGACTGCAGGAAAGGTAATCTTTACATAGCTCTTCTCTCTCTACTTTTTTTCATATTAGAAGCAGCATTCCTTACTTTCGCATTAAATCAACAAAATAACTCAAGATTTGTTTTCTTTCACACAAACTGTCCGTTGGCCAATTTCCGGCTGTCGAGTTTGCATACACACATCCATACACACATGCTCAAATGTAGTGGAATATTTGTTCAAAGCTTGCGTAATTTGAAAATATGGAATTTTTTTTTCACGGAAAGCAAAAGTAGAAAAGAATAATAATAATAGAGATTACGAAGAAATTCTACATCTCAAAAGTCGTAACAAACCATAAACTAGAAATTTTGGTTCAAATGTAAATTAGAAATGCAAAAAAAAAAAGAAAATAACGTTTGCTAGAAACCTCAATCAGTCAAGCAGGCTACTCGAAAAACAGAAAAAAAGCTATACAATTTTTGTGAAACTATTTGTATGTTATATTAAATGTTGTACAGTAGGCGCCTTCATGCATGGTAGTCTGAAGATACCCAGCAAACATATTTGTAAATAATTTGGAAAATAGCTTGCAGTAAGCTTGTTTCAAAAAAAAGTTGAAAAAAATGCTTTCAGTATTAATTTTATTTCTGGTAAATTATATACCTTCAAATTCAAAACGCAAATGTGTACAACAAATATTAAAAAATTACAAATATGTTTGCTGGGTAGAACTTTTCATGTATCTCGCGGTCATTGATATAGTTCAAGGCTCTTCAAAGTATATCGCTTCTTTCGAAATATTGCCAAAACGTGACGTATACAATTGTGACCCTGGTTGTATCCGCAAACTGCTGACACGCTGTGATAGTCACATAGATGCCTGCCACAAGCTCATACTTATCATTATTAGAATTCTTTTAAGGCCATTGTGTATGTGTTTGTAAGCATTTCAACCATTTCTGGTATTTTAATAGTTTAACGATTTCTTAAGGAGCATAATAAAGCTATTATGCAAATAAAATAAAATAAAATAAAATAAAATAAAATAAAATAAAATAAAATAAAATAAAATAAAATAAAATAAAATAAAATAAAATAAAATAAAATAAAATAAAATAAAATAAAATAAAATAAAATAAAATAAAATAAAATAAAATAAAATAAAATAAAATAAAATAAAATAAAATAAAATAAAATAAAATAAAATAAAAAAATAAAATAAAATAAAATAAAATAAAATAAAATAAAATAAAATAAAATAAAATAAAATAAAATAAAATAAAATAAAATAAAATAAAATAATATAAAATAAAATAAAATAAAATAAAATAAAATAAAATAAAATAAAATAAAATAAAATAAAATAAAATAAAATAAAATAAAATAAAATAAAATAAAATAAAATAAAATAAAATAAAATAAAATAAAATAAAATAAAATAAAATAAAATAAAATAAAATAAAATAAAATAATATAAAATAAAATAAAATATACTAAAAAAAAATAAAATAAAATAAAATAAAGTAAAATAAAATAAAATAAAATAAAATAAAATAAAATAATATAAAATAAAATAAAATATACTAAAATAAAATAAAATAAAATAAAATAAAATAAAATAAAATAAAATAAAATAAAATAAAATAAAATAAAATAAAATAAAATAAAATAAAATAAAATAAAATAAAATAAAATAAAATAAAATAAAATAAAATAAAATAAAATAAAATAAAATAAAATAAAATAAAATAAAATAAAATAAAATAAAATCAAATCAAATCAAATCAAATCAAATCAAATAAAATAAAATAAAATAAAATAAAATAAAATAAAATAAAATAAAATAAAATGAAGTGAAATGGAATAAAACAAAATAAAATAAAATAAAATAAAATAAAATAAAGTAAAATGAAATAAAATAAAATAATATAAAATAAAATAAAAAAAAATAAAATAAAATATACTAAAATAAAATAAAATAAAATAAAATAAAATAAAATAATTTTGTTGTTGGTTTTGCGGTCTATTTTGTTTACAAATTTGTAAGCTTTTGAGCAAGCTCGAGACCAGTTAGCAATAATACCAAGTGAAAAAAAAAAACAAAAAAAAAAAAACAAAAAAAAAATTAAATAAAATAAGGTAAATGTATTCACTTGTAACACTTACCTTCACCAGCTACACCACCACACACGTCGTTTGCTAGCCAAACATCACTTAGACGCTCTTTAACGCTTAATTGCTTTTTCAAAAAGCTTTTGCGTGTTTAATTACAATGAAACTGTCACACTGCCTAAAAGTATGCTTCAACATTCACGCGCTACGGAGCGCAGTACCTATATACAAATAATTTGATGGGACGCATATATATTTGTACGTTTGGCCAATCTACCAAATTTATATCCTTTTTAAAAACACTTTAGCGTTATTTCGCCCGGGTGCCTCAATTTAGTTTACTGTAAATTTCACCAGGTGAGCTCTTAACCGGCTTTTATAAAGAACTTTCCTACGTCGCTCAAATGCTGAAATTAAATTGCGTAAGCACTTTTCTTCACTATTTAATTGAGTAATTCAATTTAAGTGTTTCTTTTAAAACTTCAGCTGCCTTAAAGTATGCAGCAGTTTTTGATTTCATCTGTTTAAGTTTAATTCCAGCAATCTTATTAGCGAAACGCTATCATCACTTCGTCTTACACATAGCACTTATAGATTTCAGCAAAAGGAAGTAATTTTTATCAAATACTTAACGCTTTGCAGTTTATTGTTGTATGCAGAGGTTTTAAAATTTCATTGCATACTTTCAGGCTACTAATTAGGCCGCGCTCATTTACGTCACATTAAATATTTAAAGCACACTTTCACTCATTTGTCATTTGCCATTCGTGCGTCTCACCTCACGGTTCAGCGGCGTATCGTTCTTTTTTTTTTGTTTTTGTTAAACAATTTTTTTCTTATTTCTATCCGGGTTAATAAAATTCCAAATTTTTCTTAAGCACTTTTCACCGTCCATACGGGCGTAAACTCTGCACAATACTGAGCTGTGAATGCGCCTCGGACATGCTTTTAAATACCAGCATAGTCCATGCTTGTCCGAAAGAGTAGCAAATGTTCTCATAGCATTGGCAGCAGCACTGCCACTCAGCCATGCTTAACGGTGTATCCTGGTCTCTCTTTCGGAGTTGGTTTTTATTTGTTTGTGCTGTGACATTCGTGTAAAGGAATTTTTTGTTTACATTCTTATAGTTGTGCGCTCTCTGCGCTCTTGCTCACATATGCATAAATTTCTTGCGCTCTGCTATACAGCCTGCTCATTTTGTGCTGCGGATAATGTGTACATGCGCTCCGGATAATAATGCGTCTGCGCTCTTTTTCGGAGTCATGCTCAGCGCCTAGTTGTATGCTACAGCTCGTAGGATTTGCTTGTTTACTTATTTCTCTTCACTACTTTTCAGCGGCTTTCAAATATTTATCGTATTGTTTTGTTAGCTGCATCCGTTCATGCTTCTTCTTCATCTCGTGTCTTGCTTAAACTCGTTGCCATCGTAGCTGTTTCCTTTTTGGCTCAAAAATCGAAATCAATGTCTCTGACGTTTACCACCATCGTTCATATGGTTTTTGTCGTCGTAGCCGCCGTCATCGTCCTCGCTTTTGTCCTCAACTTCTTTGTAGTTGTTGTCATTGCTGTTATACTTCTTTCTTTTTTTTTTTTTGTACGTTTTGTTTATTATTATTTTTAGCGCCAGTAGCATTAACGTCGGCAGGTCGGGTCTCGGATCGAGTTGTTTTTTTTTCTTTTTATTCTTCGCTCATCACATTCACCTGTTAGCATTGGAAGTCCTTGAAAAATGTTAACGAAAGTGTGAGCACTCTGTGTGTGTGACCACATGTGTGTTTGTGTGTGTGTGTGTGTTTTCATATACGATTACATATACGTTGCACGTACAAAAGGAGTATATGTTTGTGCTAAATTATATGTGGTTGGATCTCGCTGACTTCGAAATACCTTTAAGCGTTTGCATTGTGTGCATTGTTGGCCTTCATTCTCTGAGTTCTGAGTTCAGTTTGTATGTTGTATATGTATGTGAATGCCATGTGTGTGCTGTTTCGTATGATGCTTCAGCAGTTTGGACTTTGTTGAATTCAATTATTGATTAGCCAGTTGCTGTATTTTATTGCTTGTTTACGAGTATGAGTATGTGGGTGATGTGTTATCGTGGATAGTTTACTTACCTAAGATACCGAAGGTCACACATCCAGGGTTACTTAGCATCGAAAAGACCTTTGAAAACTAAACTCTCAGCGTGTATTCCTGGCAAAAAAAAAAAAAAATGTCACAGAAAGTGTTTCTCTGAATAAAAGTCTCTCCACTAATTCTAAGATAAAATTAAAAGTCACATCAATACCAAGTACTGGCGTAGCTTGCTCAGAGTTGACAATTCTTGGTCACTGTTACAGTTTTGGTTATGATAATTGTCACTGTCACTATGCCCCTCACTGTCGACGATGACGATTATTGTTTCTGCCACCTTCATATAAAAATCACAGGAAAAGTCTTAAGGTCTGCATTCGCGGTCATTCTTTCGTTGAGTATTATAATCACAGTTACTTTAAGAGTCACTGCTCCTATTACTAAAACGATTTTTTTCATGGTCATTGTCCTAGTTCTGCCAACGGTCGCTATCCTCGCTCTGTTCATGCCACTTTTCCAGTCACTGCCTTTATTCCGTTCATGTCTTTGTCATGGTTCTATTACGGATGTCGCACATGGTCACTGTTATAGTCACTTTCTGGACTGCCCTCGCAGCCAATGTTCGGTTTCCTTTGAGTACCGCATGGTCACTGTTCCGGTTCTGTCCATGGTTACTTTCTTGATGCCCGTCATGATCACTGTTTCTCTAATTTTTTTGATGTCGCTCAAGGTTAATCTTTCAGTCACTTTTCTTGTTCTGTTAATGTGACGTCACGGATTTCTTGCTATCTTTCATTAATTTGAGCTTAGTGACCCGAATTCACACCGTTCAGCCTTTTCTATCTTCTAAATCAAGGCCTCTTACCACTCCTCAAGTCACGGTAATGCTGACCATCACCACTCGTCGCATCCCCACTTTCTTCATTAGACTAGTTTAAATTCATTTTATCATTTTTTTGGCCATGATTGCTGCACCTCCCACTTAATCAATTTATAAAACTTTGAACAATCTCAAGTAAATTGTTCAAGATTTAAAACGATTTAAACGCAACCACACATACAACCTTCTTTATCAATTTCTTTAGTTCGTTTTCCGTAAAATACCCTCTTGAATCTCAACCACTGCACAACAACAACAACAACAACAACTTTTCCAATTAGTAACCTTATGCACACCCAAGCACGATCTCAAAGGAAAGCAAATACAAAAATAAAAATAAAAAAACATTGCAGTGTAAAGAAATTTGCAATCGAAATTGTTGTTGTTGTGCGCTCGTATAAGGACATAAGAAACCACTTAGTAAAGATTGATAAACTCTACAAATCAGCTACAAGTGAACAATCAACAACAACACTAAATCGGATATACATGAATTAGAATTTCTTGCGAAACAAGTGCCACAAGGACTATTTAATAACTTTAAGCTCCAAAACAAAAAAAAGGAAACGAAAATTTATTGAGCTGTGAGCTAAGAAATTAGGGAGAAGCAAGCAAGAAAAAGGATGCAATTGAGACTTTGTATTACTTAAGCTTAATCGGTCAAAGAGTTTCATCATTGGCAGTGAGATAAAAAACATTGATTTGAGCAAGGAACGGGGACTTTGGTTGGGGCAAGAGTTAAAAGGGGAAAAGTGGCAAAGACCAGCACGAATTCAGAGAAAAAAGGTTGGGGAAACGAAGATAAAGACGTGTTGGAGGAAAATATGCTAAGAGGTGGCGCACAAGGGGTTAAATGCGCAGGTCAAGTGCAGATTCTTTTAATTCTTTGACGGATATAAATTTAGTTGATACCTAAAAGTGCTTTGCTTTGGGTCGTGCCGCTATACAGGATGCTGTGGAACTGAACTGAAGGTATGGAACATCAAGTCCGATGATTCAACTTCTGAGATATCCAAGCAGCTCTAAAGTGTCTGGGCGTTGTCATAAGGAACTCGATGGCTGCCGCAGAGCTCTGTTTGAGATGGTTACTCCTGCGAGTACTTGGTGATAATTCGAAACAGTTGTCAAATGTCCGCTGTAGTAGTTCCATTGTCATCAACTTAAAGGTTCTAAATGAGCTTGATATGTCATGGGACTCCAGACGCTTATCTTTCAACCGAAACTACAGCGAAGTCGGAACTAAATCGCAACCGAAAAATAAAATAAACTGAAGTTGCAACTAAATCGCAACCGAAACAGAAACTTAACTGAAGCCGGAACCAAACCGAAACCGAACCGAAGGGAACTAAATCGAAATTGGAACTTAATTGAGAAACCCGGAAAAAACGAAACCAGAACCGGATATAAACTAAACCAGAACTAAACCAAAGCTGAAATAAATCGAAACTGAAAACCGGCACTCAATTGAAGAAACCGGAAATAAACCGAAAAAACCGGAACTAAACCAAAAACAAAACTAGTATTAAACTGAAATCGAAACTTAACCAAAGCTAGAACTAAATCGAGCCCGAAAACCGGAAGTAAACTGAACCGGAACTAAACTGAATACGGAACATGCCCGAAACCGGAAAAACCCGAATCCAATACCAAACTATACCGAAACCGGAACTAAACTAAGCCGGAACCCGAAATAAACAGAAACTGGAACAAACTCAAAACTAATCAAAGCTGACTCAAAATACTTCGTCCGAAAAATATTCATTTCTGGATTAGAAGCCAAACAGAACTAATTATTAAAAAGTCTATATTCGTAACATCCCTAAACCGGATTACACTGCACTTTGTGAGTTGCATCTGAAGTCTACTATAAATAGATAATATTTTCACTAACAATTTAGTGGTTAGAAATATTGTTTATAAAATAGATGTTAAAGATAGTTCCGGCAATTCGAGTACATTTAAATGTACCGTTAAAATTCATACACACACATACATATACAAGTACACATATAGCTAGTAATAATTTTATATGCCTAAAAACCACAAACCGCAACATCATTGAATAACAAAATTCAACAAAAAGTGAGAAGTTCATGGTAAAATGTAAATAAGAGAATAGAAGAAGATGAGTGGATGCTACGCCACATCAAAGGTGCGATATAACGGCATAAAAAGTCATTGACACGTTGCAAGTCATTGGAATGTGAATATACTAAGTCTACAGACAAACCACAGAAATATGTCGAATATTTTGTTGCTCTGACAGACAAAAGTGAAGTATCAAATGTCAGAGCAGAGACAAAATGATGATTATTTGCATGCAACAATGCACGCACACTCAAGTAAGTATGTGTATGTGCATGTGTATGTGTAGGTGTTTGTGATTGTAGAATGTGTCGTGCATAAATTAAAAATGCATTGTACAATAATACAAATGCAGTGTGTTGCAAAGCGTTGGGGCATTGTGAGCAAAATGCAAATAAAAACTGCAATTTGTGTGTATCGCTACAGTAGGTCCGTAGCAAAATCGAACAGTCTTGGATGACAAATATATATATATTATGACCATATTTGAATAAAAGAACTTTTTCAAATTCAAGTTCCTTATAAAAATATTTATAAACAAACTTTTTACAACTGAACAAAAAAAAAAAAAAATTGAACTTACCAAAACACAAAACAACGAAAAAGCAAAAAAAAAACAGATTTTTAAGAAATATGAAAAAAAAAAATTTAATTTTCGAAATTGAATTTCTGCAGCTTCGAAAAAGATCACCCTATATCGCCTCCCCATTAACAAAAAGCCTTAAACCAGTGAAAAAACTGGTTAAAAGATTTATATAAAATTTTTTTCACTGTTTTCGAAAAAATCTCTGAGGTAGTGTTTTTTGCATCGACTGCTTTCATGGGGATTTTCATCCCAACAACTAAAGTTAAATGTGTTTTATCTTTAACTGGAGTTTTCATCTATATTTAGAATGCTTCTTTTATTATCGCTTGAAATTTGTTTTTTTTTTTATTGGGTTAATTCGAGTTTTTAAATATAAAGTCACAGTTAACAAAATTTTAATTAAATAAATTTTAAATTTGTTTCAAAAATTATATGTAAGCTCAAAATTTTTCAAAGTTTCATAAATTTTTTTTATTGAAAATTTAAATTTTTTTTTTTCAAAATTATAAATCCAAAAACTTTTCTGAATTTCCATTTAAATGTTTTTTTTTTTCAAAATTTGTTTAAAAATTATAAGCTCAAAATTTTTCAAAGTTTCATAAATTTTTTTCATTGAAAATTTAAATATTTTTTTTCCAAATTATAAATCCAAAAACTTTTCTGAATTTCCATTTAAATGTTTTCTTTTTTTTTTCAAAACTTTAATTTCAATATTTTGACAACTTTTAATCATAAAAAAATTTTAATTTCCAAATTTTTTAAATTGCTCAAAACTTTAAATTTATTTCTAGCTATCAATCGAAACGTTTTTTGAAATTTAAAATCTCAGTTCTGAAAATTTTTGAAAAAAAGAGAAAAGCAACTCTTTCAAAAATTCGAACTAAAAAAGCGCTAAGAAAAATACTGTAAAAGTTTTTTTTATAAAATTTTATCAATTTGAGTTTTCAAAAACTAATTTTCCGTTTGCAAACAACTTCAATTTAAAAAATTGATGAAAATTTCAGTGCAAATTTTTTTTTGGAATGTCAATTTAAATATTAAATAATATAAGGTAAAATGGAAATTCTGCATTACAAATATTTTTTCTAAATTTTTAATTGAAATATTTTAAAAAAATTTCGTTTTGAAAATTTTTCAAAACTTCTAATTTATTTTTTTTTTTAATTTTGAGTTACTTTTTTTTTTACTTTTAGTCTAAAAAATATTCATTTCGTATTTTTCAAAAACACATCTGTGCTGGTTTTTAATAATCATTTATTTGATACTTTTCAGTTTGCCGTAAATCGACAGACTACTATTGGTATACCGTGTCTCATTTTGCCTCCACCACACTGTGCGCATAAGTATGAGACTCTGCAATTGCTGCCAAGACAATCGAATAGTGTTGCTGTTTGTGTAAAATTGTTGCTGCAGTAACTGCTGTTGACAGCTTTCGTATACAAATTGCTGCTTAGCACAGCAGGTAAATCACCTTCAAAGCGCTGTCAACAACAAAATTCGCCCAACATCAATGGCAACAGCGGTTGATCACTCGTCGTTCAAGCTTCTAAGTACAATACAAATTGCACACACACACACATACACTCAACCATTATTCAATGCACAGACTATGTGTGGTATTTGCCAAAGTGTGAATTATAGAGAAACGCTCAAATGCATTCGTTTGCATTTGCCTTATTTGGTGTGCGCCTGACTTTGCCCTACAGTCAAATGTATTTGGTTAGTACGCCTGTAAGTAGGCTATATTTCGACTCAGCTTAGCTACTGTGTTGACATTTGTTTTGCGCATGCTATGCATACTTCAATGTACATTGTGTAGATTTACTATTAAGTAGGCAGATTGTATGTTTGTGTGTTGCACTTGGACTTACGATGACCACTACAATGCAAGCAACAACATCAATTACAATCGACCAATAATCACAATGCCTTTGTGGAGGTATTTGCCCAGCAGCTATGGCAAAATTCATTGTTCATATTTAGCTTGCACTGTAATGTAGTGTGTAAGCATGTTTGTGTGCCATCCAACATACATATGTACATACATATATTCACCCACTTTCTCATTTGTAATATGAAGTTGTGGTTTGAAACATGTTCGTGGTTGGCATTACAATTTTGATCCTCTGAGCTATAGAATGTAATAATTTGGCTTCTAACTAAGAATCTTAGTTGTTTTCTCTAAATATCTCAATAAGAAAAAACAAACAAGCAAAAACTATGCAATCATCCCTTTTAAGCAATAAATGACGTTTACAGTAAAGATCAACGCACACCGTTTGAGTGGGACCTCCTCTTACTCTGCTGTGAGAATTCGTGAATGGCTGTGAAACCTTTTTGCGATGACATTTTTTTATTCGCTTAACGCTACCCATTTATCAAAAACTTTAGCATAAGCTTCGACTTAAATGTTGCCACTTAGAATATTTCAAAAAGGTTGCCATTTTTATTATTTTTTTTAATTTAATTTAATTTAAACTTATTTTATTTTCTTTTCTTTTATTTTATTTTATTTTATTTTATTTTATTTTATTTTATTTTATTTTATTTTATTTTATTTTATTTTATTTTATTTTATTTTATTTTATTTTATTTTATTTTATTTTATTTTATTTCATTTTATTTTATTTTATTTTATTTTATTTTATTTCATTTTATTTTGCTTTATTTTATTTTATTTTATTTTATTTTATTTTATTTTATTTTATTTTATTTTATTTTATTTTATTTTATTTTATTTTATTTTATTTTATTTTAATTTATTTTATTTTATTTTATTTTATTTTATTTTGCTTTATTTTGATTTTTATTAAAGTTCTATTCGTCACGTTCCCTGGTTTTGTCTGGAGATGTTCGCTCTATTCATTCAACGCAAGCAACAACAATTTTCACGGTCGGTAAACTGCGCTGCATTACAAAATATGTTGCCATTATTACTGTTGCTGCTATCGTTCTTGTTGTTGTTGCTATTGCATTGTGTCATTCCATTTCCGTTTCCGTTGCACTTGATATGTTGCATGTCGTCGGTCGGTCGAGCCTTGATGAAGCCCCCAGCTGTTACAGTTCCTGGGTGTCACGTACCTGCAGTTAACTCATTCCCATTCAAAATGAACTAATGCGCACCCACGCTATTTTCATATTTTATATTTGCATATAAATAGGTAAATATGTTTCACTCATACCAACATACAAAATTTTTATTATTTATTTATTTTCGTGTGATGTTGCTGTGAGGTTCCCCACAGTGAATGGAACGAGTGTTAAGCAGCCTCACTGGCAGTAGATATGTAAAAATAAAATATGTATAAAATCAAATAAAATAAAATAAAATAAAATAAAATGAAATAAAATAAAATAAAATAAAATAAAATAAAATAAAATAAAATAAAATAAAATAAAATAAAATAAAATAAAATAAAATAAAATAAAATAAAATAAAATAAAATAAAATAAAATAAAATAAAATAAAATAAAATAAAATAAAATAAAATAAAATAAAATAAAATAAAATAAAATAAAATAAAATAAAATAAAATAAAATAAAATAAAATAAAATAAAATAAAATGAAATAAAATAAAATAAAATAAAATAAAATGAAATAAAATAAAATGCAATAAAATAAAATATAATAAAATAAAATAAAATAAAATAAAATAAAATAAAATAAATTAAAATAAAATAAAATAAAATAAAATAAAATAAAATAAAATAAAATAAAATAAAATAAAATAAAATAAATAAAAAACTAAGCGACCTTGAAACACCAAAGAACAAAATGAAATAAAATATAGAAATACTAAAACGTAAAAAAAATGTAAGTAAAATAAAATAAAAATAAAAAAAGTGAATGCAAGTAAAACAAAAAATATTAAAATAGTGAAGAATAAATAACTAAAAAAACACAATAAAACCCATAGAACTAGAAGAAAATTAAACTGCTAGAATTCGAAGTTCAGAAGCAGCAAATAATTAAAATATTGTGTTTCAATTTTATAAACTGTATGATCGCTAGTCATAATCAAATTTTGAGTTCTCTAAGTTCTTAGTTCTAGTACTTTTTGTAACCACTTTGTTGTTCTGCTGCCGGGTATATGAGCATTTGCGTAGGTGACTGCTACATTCAATGGAACCACATGTGTTTAACTATCTCTTCCACTGTTTATCTCCAACCAGCTTGCTACAAATTCCAAAATGCATTCCTTCATTCTCCAAAGTATAGCAGTAAGGTTCACTTATGCCACCATTTTCTATTTGTATTTGTATTTAGTATTTATTCGTAACCGTTACAAATGTCACTTATTGCTAGTTGCTTGTAAGCGGAAATATGATATGCGAAGCAACGCGTAGTGTGTCATCAGTAGCAGCTGTTGCATAATCGAGTGGATGATATTTTATTAAATATTTTACGTACATACGTGCATTCCTACCCAGCAAAGATTTTTGTAGACTACTCGTAGTTGAAATTAAATTTAGTCGTAAGCGTTTTTTTTTTTAAATTTGTGAGTTAATTTTTCATAAACTCCAATAATGAATTTTTATAAACTTTGATGGTGAAAAGGAAATTTTTAGAAAAAAGTACAGCAAAATTGTTTTTGTAGATATTTATTTCAACTTAAAGTTTACCTTTCGCTCACATCTCTGACTGTCTCTTTTTTGCTTCCCACTCCACATCTAAGCAACAGTCTATATCAGCGCTACATCTTTCTCCTTCTCTCCAGCTCCTGCTCGCTCTACCTCTACCTCTCATTAACCACTTCATACCTTTCTACAGCGTCTGCCTCAGCTCATAATTCTCCACCACTCTTGCATCAAAATTATAATGGTTTTTTTCTTATATGCCAGTGCTTTGGAAAATTCTATTGTAAAACGTAAACAAAACACTTTCCGTTCATTAGTCTCCCTTCATCCTCTTATATTCTATTTACACTCTCACATGCTTTTAAGTTATTAAAGCTTAATTTTGCGGAAATTTAAAGAAACATGAAACCAAAACAAAAATTATAATAAAATACTTATACATATGTAATGATTTATGATAAGCATTTCCGTATGAAAGAAAAAATAAATAAAGAAATAAAGCGAACAACAAATTGTAAATAAAAAGCTTTACATAAGCCAACAAACAAAGCAGCTGTCAAGTGATTTGAGTCCCTCGCTTCTTATACTCAGTTGCGCAAAGCTTAGAGAGCGCTTTAAGCTAGTTAGGTGGAGAGAAAAAATCCTTAGCTTTACGCATCCGTTCATCCGTAAATCGTATATTAGCAACGCCCACATGCCACAATGCTGCTGAAAAGCTAAAACTCCCACTTAAGTATATAATATGCGCCACAACACCACAACTTTTACTGCCTTACTTGTTGTTGTTTTGGTACCTTTCTTTTGTTTCTTCTTACTGCATGTTGTTTAGTACTTAATTCTTGACAAAGCAGCACAAATGCCTAGACACGAGAGCGTTGTAAGTAGGTACTTGTTGTTGGAAATTAGAAAATTTTAAATATATCCAAACATGCAAATACATTGATATATATGTGTGTGTGAGTGCGAGTGTATGTGCGTTGCTATGAATCTGAATTGCTTATTGTTTTCCTAGAACAGCTGTTTGTTTTTTTTTATTTTTTTATTTTTAGAATTTTTCTTGTGCAGTGTATTTACATGTCCTTGCATTTGACATGCGTCTGATTAAAATAATGAAAATGATTCATGTCGTATGAAATTAGGCGCTCACAAGCACTTAACTTGCCTACAGCGTCTGATTACATTGATGACACTCACAATCACATTAGCATATTTATGAAATCATTTCATTTGACGACATAAATTCTTGTACAGTTGCCTGCAATATAATAGTAGTGAGCTTAAATTGCTGAGTGTTGGAAGAAAAAATTTTAATGTAAAATAAAGTTGCAAAAATAGAAATCAAAATCTGCAAATTTTTTGACCGAATTTCTAGAAAATTTTTAGGTACGCAAATTTATTCATTTTTGTATAACAAAAAAGCTCAACACCCTTAAAAATTTTCTTTTGAAAATTCAAGCCAATTTTGAAGCGAGTTTTGACTGCCACAATTTTCAAAAAAATTAACAGAGTTTGATGCCAATTTTTTTAAGTTTGTTTAAGTGTCCTCAACTTTGTGTAAACATTAAAATATCTTTTTTTGCGGTTTCTGTTACGAAATTCGCAGCTTCTTCTTATTTGCTCGAACGATATCCAATTTAGTTTCACTACTTTTATTGTGAACACAACTGTATGTATATTGAAGCATACGTTTTTTTATATTTTTGTTGTATTCGCAAATTTTATTCGCTTGTTTATTGATTGTTAATGAATTATTTAATATTTTATATTTAGTATCAGCTGATTTATCTCTCCATATACTCTACAAATTGTTGTTCTAGATTTTCTCTTTCCTCTCATTTTACATCCTCCGATACCTAGTTCGTTCGCTCAATTTTTGATAATTCACTTCCTATCTTCCTGACTGTCCCTATCTCTATCTCACTCTTACTATTTCCTTTCTCTACATCATTTAGTATTAAGCGCGTGCTTCGAATAGTTGCGAAAGCAAAAAGAATTTACTAAAATATACAGATGAATCTATAGAATAAATGTCCGATTAAAATAAATTTGTAGATATGACGAATTTAAATTTTTGTTATGGGGGCGTGGCACCGCCTTATTTTCTAACCAGAGTTATCCTATGTTGATGATTCGACTAAGCTACTTTTGAAATATCTTAAAGATCGGTTTAGGATTTGAGAGTATGTACAGAACAAACACAAACTCAATTTTATTTGCAGAGGTCTTTTCCTTAAAACACAGAGTGACACAACACACAGATTACGCTCCACAGTAGCTGAATATTTTTAATAGTTAGGAGATGTCATTGTTATGTTTGTTACCGTTTTTGAAAAATACTGTAATATGTTAAACACAGACTGGCTCAAATTCAAGAAAACGCGATTTTTTTACTTTGTTAAAAAACACAGAGTGACACTAAGATTTTGAAACATAATTTTTTTTTATTTTAAGCAAATTGTTATTAACATCTTATTTAAAACATAGAGCGAAGCTCGTAAAAGCTGAAGACATTGTATTGCGTTTCCCGTTTTTGAAACACAGAGTGGCTTGAAATTTGTGAACACTATTACTTCAAAACACAGTGTAACCTTATTTGAATGAAGTTACATCTCGTTTTTAATTTTTCACTGATTATAATAACCAAAAAATCAGTGTCTTTAACTCACTATCAGATGCAAGCGTGGCGCTATGGAAGGTTTTCTACTAATTTTACTGTAAGCATAGAGTGACTCAAGAGTAAAACTTTAGTTTACCTGGAATACAGAGTGAGTCTAAGTGAGCCTTACTTCCACATTATAATCAAAATCCAGATCACAATAACATTTTTTTTAAACGAAAAACAACGAATTTCTCTCTTCAGTGCAACATTTCGACAAACACAAATTGACAGAAAGCAGTGAGTATGTTCTAGAAAATTTTCGCTTCTCATCTTACTGAAACACAGAGTAGCTCTAAGTAAAATTAATATTTTTATTTTATTAAAGAACTGGGCTGACCTAAAGTAAAAGCTCTATTTTTATTTTACAAGGTAATAAAAGTACATACAAAATGTTGTCTAAATAAGCTTCTAACCTAAAACACAGGGTGAATACAAATTTTTTTTGTCAGTAAACTTCCAGTCACTTAATTTTTTTTTTTTGCTGCGACTCAAAGTTAAACTTTATTCCTTATGTTGATGTATGGAACGTTTTTCCATGATGTCTTGTCAAATTTGGTTTTGTGATATATCTACCGGCTTTGGTCTTTCGGCCATCTTCAGTGCAGCGCTTCGTTTTGCTTTACCTCACAAATATGCGAATTGACTCCATGTAAAACATGACTCTAATTTATTTCTATGTAGTCACCCGGTGTTTGAAACTTAAAACACATTTTGCTTTACATCAATCACAGGGTGAGCACAATTAAAATTTGTTTAACTTACTGCTGGCCTTATTTAACTTATCTTAGATGTACGTTGTTTCAAATTTTATGTTTGGTATCTTTTTTTATGTTTCTATATTTCTTTTTCACTTCACCTCAATTTCGAGTGATAATCAAATTGTCATAGAAATAAAAGTATTAAATTATTATTTCTATTTTATTGCTCTCGCATTGTTTTCCAGCACCGCAAAAGCACCAATATTCCAACTTACTTAGCTTTTAATTCAACATTTCCTACAACCGTAATTATAATTTCCGACTCATACAGAGATATGTACATATGTATGTAAAGCAATGGCATAATTCAAAAGCGAAATAGTATGTGCCAGCTTTTAGGCTCATCAGCCATGCTTTGTATGCGCTATTGTCTCAAAACTGAAAAGTGCCACATTCTTTGAAATATATTCATTGTAATCATTATTAATGCAAACAAAAATAGTGGAAAAAAACATAACATATTGCCACCTCGCTGCGTATTGCCATTTAAAACCGTAGCGTATGAAAAGGATTAACATATTTTCAGGCGCACATGAGCATTTTATTATTATGCTGATAACACTAAAGCTTTTCCCCAAACGACTTTTGTTTAATTATTCATACTCACAAGGAAAGCTAATAAAAAAGTTGTATAGGCAACGACAACGGCTTCAAATTATGCGGCATATGAAGGTGTGCGTGTATGGTCTTGTTTATGCAAGTTATTTTGAAACTTTGTAGACACATTTTCGTCAAACATAAATATTTTGTAAATTATTGTATGACTTTAATTGGTTGCAGCATACTGAAGTGTTTATGACAGCGCTGACGGAGGAAGATTCCATTATTACTATCTGTGTGCGGTGTAAATTATATTACAGTGACAGACATGTTAATGTGTACAGTTGTGTTCAATATAATAGTAGTGAAATTAAATTGTACACACTTAAGCTAAAGGAGCAAAGATTTTAATAATTTCAATTAAAGATATACCGAATTCTGTAACAGCATTCATATGAGAAAATAATTTGAAAGTTTACACAAAGTTCAGACAAAAATTTTCAACAAAGTCACAATTTTTTTTAACACAATTTCTAAAAAAAAGTAAAGTATGCAATTTTGTAGCGCAACCAATTTAATTATCACAATGTGGTAGCTAGAAATGATTAAAAAAAGTCCTGAATTTTCAAAGGGTATCGCGTGATTTCTTTCATACAACACATGAACGAAATTTAATTCTAGAAAGTCAAGGAAATTTTTGAGCAAATTCTGTCTTACACACTAAAATTGATTGCTCTACAAAACTGTGTACTTAGAAATTGTCTAAAATTTCTTGCAAACAAAATGTAATTGGTTATATTCTTAGTTAAATAGGGCATCGAGTTTGATGTCACTACCTCTACCGTGAATCATTCTATCTCCTCTTCTCTTACCTCTTTCCTTTTTCTATCTACTACACTTCGTTTTAAATTTGCTTGCCTCCTACATATACCTTTTAGTTCACTCCATTCATCCATTGCTATTTAACATATTCATTTACAGTATAGCTATCTTTTTCATTATCACGCGCATATATCGCTATCTCTGTTCAGCGATGTCATTAGTAGCGATGGTAATAGCATTAGTGATGTGTGATGTTAGTCACAATCGTTAGCTAGTTTTAAATATTATTTTAAATTAAATTTGATTTGGCAAAGTTTTTTTTTTATTTTTGTTGATTTTTTTCCTCGGGTTTTTTTCAATTAATTATCGTTATCGATTTATTGCTATTATTTATTAAATTTGACACCTACTAACGAATTATTATTTTCAGTAATCTATAAGATTTATAATATTTAATTTTTTATTAATTTAATTTATGTAAATTTTTTTTTCTACCTACCGCCAATGTGGTAACATTAGTGCCAAAATTTTGTCTAAATTACTGAAACTTTTACCGGATAAAAAGCTATCTTTTCACTGCGTTTTCCTTTAGATTAACTCGAAAGCTATAAATAATTTGAGTAAGAGGCACTCTACGCCCAAAAGCTGTCCTTATTTACCTCGCTTTGTAGGTGGCTAGTAATAAGGTGGGCACCATGCCACAATGCAAAGTCATTAACTCCAATTTTTTTTTTGATATAAAATAAAAGTTACAGCAAAAGTTCTAACAACATTCACACTGTCGTACAACATTTGCTCAACCAATCTGATGCTTCCATTGTATTTGCAACATTATTGCCGCTATCGCATTTCTACATACCGAGCTGTAAACGTTTTTTATACGACTTAAGCCGTTGCTGTCGGAGCAAAGTGTGTATACTGACATGTTTGCTACCTGCAAAATATTTGTAGTCTACCTTTAGGCGCATAAGCTACAACATTTTGTTTTATATGCGCGCACACTTCATTTTACTGGCTTTTCCATTTTTTGCTAAGCTTTGCTTTTAACTTCTTTTGTTTGTTTTTGTTTTTTTTTTTATTTTACGTTTGTGAATTGAATTCCACAATTACGCTGCAGACACTCTTGCGCACAGGAAATTTTCCTATTCCACTACAGACGCTACAATAGTTTTGTTTATTTGCATTGTTGGTATTTTTTATTTTGTCTGCCCTTTTGATTATTTGCCACCTTGCGGTTTGAATGAGTTACACTCTATCTCCCATATGTAGCCAATAACGCTTGCCGCAGATTTTGCGTTTCGGAAGTATTTTTAAGTGTAGACTCATTGTGGCAGATGTCTGCATTTGGGCGTGTTGGGGTTAAAGAGTATGAACTTTTTTTTATTGCAGCTTTTAGATATGGCGTACGTAATAGATTACTTCTTTTGTAAGCATTTACTACAGTTCTTTTGCCTTTTCCAATTGGCTTTTATTTATTACTTTTGTCTGCGTTTAACTTAGTGAAGGAGATGATTTTTTTGTAAATTTTTTTTTGGGGATTTTAATAAAACTAAATTATTTTGCATTTTCCATTTAATTTCAGGTAAGTCTCACAAAACTTGGCGTGATAATATCAATAATGAGCTTATAAAAAAGGTAAGAATTAGCAAATTTTGATTTTAATAGCCTTCGGAATGTTCAGTGGAAGAAGGTCAAAGCTTCCTAACATTTTCTAAAATACTGCTCAGGTCGTCTCAACTTCTCTCGGTACTGCCCACGCAATGCTCCACTGAATGGTCCCAAGAAAAATAACAAAAAAATCCGCAACAAACGAAAGTATCCCGAAAAAGCTCGGAAACGGTTACGAAAGGTTCCCAAATTTATCCCGAAAGCAATGCAGACATTATCCTGCAGTGATCATGAAAGATTCCCGAAATGTCACCGACTAATTCCGAAAAAATTCCAAGACGGTAAGAAAAGGATTCCGAAAAAGTTCCGTAGTGAAGAGAACATCGAACTGAAATGAAAACTCCTAAATTGGTTGCGAAAAAGTCAAAGAAACAATCCCAGAGTGATTCGAAAGAGTTGCGAAGACATACCCTGAAAAGGTCAGATACGGCTCCAAAAAATCACAAGAGGCCTTGTGCAGAAGGGGCCCCAAAAATGACAGGAATGTGTTTTAAAAAATTCCAGAAACCACTATAAAATTATCGGAACTTTTCCTAATTCTACTACGTTTAGCTTTTTACTAAATCCAAAATGATCCCGAAAAAGTTCGAAATGCTCTTCTAAAGTCTCGAAAACCATCCCGAAATAATGCCAAATCCACCTAATTTTGCTAAAGGTAGTTGTTTTCCAAATGCTAGTACAGTTCCTTTGTTTCCTTCCCATGTGTTGAACATCTCGAAAAAATCAACCTCAAATTTCACTCTCAATCAATTGTGAGTATGTGTCGTGATCTTTTTCTGCTTCGACCATCATCGGTTTAATGCTTTTAGTTGCTAAATGCCTAAAGCTTAAACTCTAAAAAGGCCAAGTGTAAATGTGAAAATATTTCCAAATATTTTCATTGAAATTATAGCCCGCGGCGAGGACTACAATCAAAGCAGTGGGTTAGGATTATAAAATAGAAAAGTAGTGGGCCGACTTCATAAACCCCAAACAAAGTATTTAGTGACAACAGTGCGTCATGTGTATTCACTCCACCTCTAATTTGTTTTTGTTTTTACTGCAAATGAAGTGACGGCATACAAATTTTAGGGTTAAAACTATATGTCAAATAAAAGAAAGCAATATAAAAAAGGTAATAAAGCAAACAACCAAAAATGCGGAGAAAATGCCGAAATTAAAAATGTATGTGATTGGCATGATAAAAATGTGTGTGATGCCTTGTGAAATTCCAGAAAAAAAAAAAAGAAATTGTTGGTACCATGTAGTACCATGCCATTTCGAGTTGGATTTTAGAAAAGTTGGATTTTAGAAAACTGAAAATTGTTTAGTTGGACTTTGGAAAGCTTCAAACTTACGCTTTCTGAAATCCATTTGATGCTTTCTAAAATCCAATTTACCCTTTCTCAAATACAAATGGAAATGGTGTAGAAAGCTCGTATTTAAAAAAATTAAAACGTTTTAAAATTTTTTCTAGTTTTTTTTTTTACAAATATCCCACAACTAGAAAGAGGACGCAGGCGCTGTTTAAGCTGCCTCTCACCTTTATTTTGAAATCAAATGAAATATTTTGCTGCTATAATTTGCTTAAAAGAAATACCTAGGCTGAAATGTTCGTGGTTTGCATGTCAAAAACAGCATTTCTTTCCAATAATGAAGTGAACATTCGTGCAAACATATTACCATATCTTCTTGCCGCAAAATATATAAAGAAACTGTACTTTTACAGGAAAGATGGAACAAATTTTGCATTAGCTAGCACTTTAAGTGGAGGTATGTTTTTTTTTTGTTTTTTGTTTTTTTATATTGTGCTATTGCGTTTCAATTATTACAATTATGTTAGACTTTTTTTAATTTTTTTTAATTTAAAACACCACTTTCAATTTGAATTATGTGGCAACCCTACTTGGTAACCTTAGCTTGAAATATTTTTTCTTTAAATGCGACGTTAAATACTTTTCGTGTAAAACCCGTCTCTCACTCAATTTTTTTAATTTTGAATATTTGGCTGCGTTGTGAAAACTCTCTACCGGCAGAGCTTAGTAAAGAGAGCTTAAAATGGGTTCATTAAGATGTTTAAGTCGTTTTAAAGACAGTAGTGGATATGTAAAAAAATAAATATGGTATAATTATGTGGCAACCCTATGTTTTATTACCAACTAATCTTCGGCGCAAAATATCATTCATTTGAGATCCATGTTGTCATATTGACATCCTATAACAATATTTCAAATAAGTGGCAACCCTGAAAACGCTTTCTAGCGGGAAGAGCTGGATAAAGAAGCGTAATACTTATGTTCAAAAGTTGATAAAAATGTTTCGAGTGATTTTGAAAATGGCAGCGGAAGGGTAAATAAATAAATTTTATGGGATTAGGTGGCAACACTAGGGTGTAACCGTAGCTCGAAGTATTTTTGATTAAATACGATATAACATACCTTTGTATTGATAGCCATATTGGCATATCTCATTTCATCAAAAAAATTCAAATAAGTGGCAACCCTGAAAAACTTTCTAGTGGTAACACTTTAGTAACAGAGCTTGAAATGTAGCATATTAGCAATGTTCAAAAGTTCATACAAATTTTTAAGGTAGTTTTGGAGTTAATAACGGCTATGTCAAAAAAATATATAAAATAGGATTAGGTGGCAACGCTATGTGGTAACCATAACTAAAAATACAATTTTTTTTACACAAAATCCGAAATAAAATATTTTTGATTTGATACCCATATTGGCACATCTCATTTTATTATTTATTAAAAAAAAAAAACCAGATAGGTGGCAACACCTTAAAAACATTGAATTGCTTATCCCTCCTTGACTTTCACATTTTTAATCATGGTAACAGTATACCACTAATGATGTCACAACACCTACAACTCTCTTCTAAATTATTTATCAAAATATTTCACTGCCATTAGGTAATATTGAGCCTCTTGCCGGTATTAGTCGCAATCACCATTTCTAACTTATTTTGAAATTCGAGTATGTTGTGTCGCTATAAAATATGCATGATAAATATGTTAGTTAATACCACATGCATTCATTAAGCTAGTTAATATGCAAATAAATAAATATTTAGTACTTTGCCAGTCAATAAACAAACAACACGGCGTATGCCACATATGCGCTTCGCATATTGAAAACCACACCCCCCCCCGCACGCATCAACTCATCCTTCGCCGCAACAAAATATTATATACTACGCTGCACCACAAGCAATTTTGATTTAAATGCAGTTTATGATTTCGAATAAATTACAAAATGTAATTTTCACTCGCTTATCACACAATTCGCACCATTGAACGAGCAGTGAAAATTTACGAAATCAAAATGCAAAAGTAGTCGAAAGCTGTCGAATGAGTGATAATACGGCACGCACTTGATTGTATGGCATATAAACTAATGTTACTAATAATATACTATGTAGTAGTATTGAAAATATTTAAAATCAGGGATCCATAATGGAAATTAAATAAAAAATTCAAACTTGAATTTGCTGATGCTGATACCCCCGCTTAGTGCTTAGTATGCTTTAAATTTATAAATATATTATAAGTTTAATAAAATTTGCTGAAAAATCTTCATAAAAAAAAATAATAATAAATATTTGAAAAAATTAAAAGTAAATTTTTTTTATTTATTATGCTAATTATTTACTACCAAAAATTTATTTATTTTTTATAATTAAAACAAATTATGCTTTCTTATCTATACAAAAAAATAAAAGCACCAATAACAAAAATAATGAAAAAAGGAGAAAATTAATCAGAATTATTCAATAAATTTTTTTTTTTCAAAACTAGTCACAAAATGAAAATTTAAAAATAGTCAAAAGCAATCGCACCATCTTTTTCAGCAACAACAATGCTGAAATATATTAAACTTTTGTATTAGAATAAAAAAAAATACATATATATATATGCAAAAAAATCACAAAATAAAAAGAAAAGACAAAAAAATTTGAATTATCAATAGAAATTTAATTTGTATTTTGTATTTTATTCAAGAATTTCCTGGCACAACAATTTTAACAAAATTATTTTATAGTGTCAGTCACAATAAATAAATAATAATAATAATAATTAATTAGAATTAAACTTAGTCTAAAAGGCCATTTTTCTGATTGTGTTATATCTTTCTGCAACAATTCGCTAATGTAAAAAAAATAAATAAAAACAATTAGTTAATTGTACTGTAAAAAAAAATTAATAAAAACAATAAATATAAAAAAAATAATAACAAAATACTTATTCAAAGCAGTAAACTTTTTTTTCGTTTATCTACAGCAATACTAAAGTTTAATGAAAAAAATGAAAAATTAAAATATAAAAAAAGTAAAAATAAAAAAAAAAAGTAAAAATAAAAAATAAAAAAATTTAAAAAACTATCGCAGAGAGCCAAAAGTAAGCGATACATTTTTCGATTTATTTTTTTGTCATCAATAGCAACATACTAGTTACTTAAAATGTTAAGTAATGTTAATATGTAATTATAATCCAACTTCTGCTTCAAACTATTTAACGTTGGCAAAGCTCTGCCAGCATACATTTTCAGTAGAAATAAACAAATTTTATATCTCTGACAAAATCTGAACTCTTTGTTTTCGTTTTAATTTGCCTGGCAGTTACTCGAGCTCTCTGTTTGAAATAAATAGCTGCGTGCTGGACACTGATAGTCCATAGAGTTAACGAATCATAATAAAAACACATACAACAAAACACATACCACTACCCGTAGCTATAAACAAAAATAATAAAATTACATGTGTACAAATTACAAATTTTATAATTTAACAAAAACAAATAATTGTTGTAAAATGTACACGACAACTGATTTCTAATTGCATACTTTTAGGGGCGTATGGTTAGTGACAATTTAAGCCAGCGACTAGTTAAAGCTAACTAATAGCTAACTAAACTTGATTGACAATGCTAACACACTTTGTCACAATAGATTTTTATATAATTCTGAAATACTTCTGCACATATTATTATTCATATAACATTCAGAGGCTGCCTGAAATTGAAAGGATTTGTGTGTGGGCGTGTGTGTGTGTGTGTGTGTCATTTGTGTGTTGTAATAATAATGCTTGTCAAGGGAAAAAAAAATACACAACAACAAATATAAAATATTGTGTAGCATAAATGAATTCGTTAATTAAATTGGCTGGTTCGTTGGCTTTGTCTGTGTGTCTGTCTGGCTGTGAGCAAGCAAGCGCCTGAATGTAGGCAATGTTGTGTGAAAAGCATGCACGAGCTACATTCAACGTTGTATTGAATTGGCTATTAGCGGCTACAATAGTGACAATCATGCTGTTGGGACTCTTACAACGTACATCCATACATACATTGCTTGTTGCAACGACAAATGCAATTGCGCGAGTATCTACGTAGAAGCAAGCGATTGTTATGCTGCAAATGTTTGTATGTGTTGGTATTTTTATTTTGTAAATATTCATGCGCGTGTATTGCATACATTTAATTTATTGCAGTTTTTATTTGTTGTTTTTGTTTTTTTTAGCACAATTTATGTTATTTGCACCGACGATAAAATCCAACAGCAAGCCCATATATAAATAAACATGTATAAATGCTCATGAATATGTGAGTGTGTGTGTGTATGTATATACTACTCTGCAAAAAATCGTGCTCTTAATCTGTAAACATAGAGGCCCCCCTATAAATACCTTTCGTCTATATTGGGCTATAATTCATCGCAACTAGTCTGTTATGTATGGTTGGGCTACTTTAAGTTTGATTTGTATAGCATATTTATAGGCGCAGTAAGTATGTATGTATACTTGCCTGAGCTTACCTGTAGGGGAACAAAGCGATGCACTCTGACAGTATTAGCTCCGGCATAAAGGGGTAGACTTACCGCCGGATTCTGTGTTCTTGACAAATTGTCAATCTTGATAAAAAATCAAGAGAATAATAGTTGTGTCATGTTTTTTAATTTTTACGCCAAAACGAAAAAAATTAATTAATATTTGAAGCAGAATTCAGAACACTTGATTCAAATATTTTTTTTTTTTTTTGATATTTTATCAAGACTGACAATTTATCAAGAACACAGAATCGGGGGGTTAGGATCTTCATAACATGCTTAAACAAAAGTGATCTTTATGAAGTGATCAAAACTGGCCTACCCAAAGTTTTTGTTGTTTTTTTTGTTAATTTTTTTTTTGTAAAATTTTTTTTTAAGCTACAGAAACCGCCACGATTTCGCATAGTACTATAACTATAGCCTGTTGGTTTGAAGAAAACAAATTTACAACTCAAAAAATAATATTTTTTAGCTCACAAAATTTAGAAAAAATAAAAAAATATTTCTCTAAATTATAAAATGATTATTTTTTTAAATACATAGTTACAAAATAATTTAAAAAAAATAAAACAATAATTTTCTTATAAAAAAAGCAAATCAAATAAAATCACGAAAAAATAACCTTACTAATAGCCTTATGGTTTCAAGAGTTTTCTCTGAGAAAGAAGTTTAGCTTCCGCATTGCATCTTTCCCAATTCACTCGAAAAAAAAGGATTTGAAAAAAAAATTTACGCAGCACACAACGACTTGGTAATGAGCTCATCCTTAATTTTCTTTAAAATATACATATCTACATACATATATCACACCTAATATTTCAAATTTTTTTAAAACGGTTTTTATCTTTTTTATTTAAAAAATATTGTTTAAATTTACAAAAAAAAAATTTTTGCTTACATTTTGTTAAACTTTAAATTTTTTTTGTATTGTAAAGAGGTTTTTTTTGTTTTAATACATACTTTTATTCTAATAAAGGCTTTTAGTTGTTAGTTATTTTCTTAATAAAATAGTATTTTTTTCTTGACTTGAGCTTAATTTTTAATATAGATTTTTTTTAAATCAACAAATCACTTTTTCAGGTACACAGAATATTTTTAAATTTTACACCTATTTCGCCCAATTACTGCAAAAGTTGGTTGTATAGTGTAATACATATGTACAAACATATATTTACATTTGTATTCACACGCGGAATTTTGATTTTCCCAAGCGTCCTCCCCCTTTTTTCAACATTTTCATATAATTCATTCATATATTCACATATCAGCCATAACCTCTCCCCAAGCATGTCATCAGCCCCAGCCATGCGATAAACGTTATACAGATGTGTCTTTCTCAATGGCGCTATCAGCCATGCGTTTCATTCGTAGAATGTTGAATTAAAATATTGTGAAATGCAATATTTTAACATTCCATCACTAACAACGAATTTTTGTTTATTCGAATATATGTATGTATATTTATTTAATTTTTTTTATCAATACTATTTGATTAATTTATTTGGGTTTGTTTTCTATTCTTGTTTATATGCTTAAGCACTTTAAAATGATTTATATTATTTTCGATAATAAAGTCGTTGATTTATGACGATTGCAAGGTTTGTCTTAAATATAATTTTTTCTATTGCCCACTTCTTACCTCTTTAAAATATATGAGTTTAAATAATTTCTTAAGTATTTTTAGTTCTCTCTAAATTTTTCATTTCTTTTTAAATTTACCTTTTCTGTTTAAGTTTTCATAAAAAATTTACTATGTGACCTTGCTAAATAAAAAAAAAATCTTGGCTGTAAATTCGTTTAAAGTCATTAAATGCCAACTTCAGAATTTAGAACGCCCTATTGCAGAATCAGGGCACTATCTGAATAAAAATTCCATTCCGGTCAGTGCGCGTTAAAAGAAATTAAAAAAAAAAAAAAAAAAAATTAAAAAAAAACATATTTGTATTCAGGCCTACGAGCCAGGGTGCCCTTCCATCATGTCAAAGAAATTTTCTTGGAAATCCTCTATTAACTCGAAACGGCTTGGCTCACTTCTATGAAATTTTGTATTTTTATGTGTATGCTTTTTACCATTTCAAATATTTTGACGTAGTTGCCACCTATCTGAAATTAAGCGAAGAAATCGAATGTGATATGCCAATATGGGTACTAGAAGAAAAGTACTTAACTTTCTATTTCTAAAAATCAATTACTTAACGATGAAACAAATATGATGGCTTTCAACTCTCACCCACTTCTCATCACTAACGGGCTAATTATGTCAAACTCAGAAGTCACTGCTACTTTAAAGAAAACATTTTTCACTCTCTTTGGTGATTGTCAGTAAATTGAAGTTGCTAAGTGGATTTGTTTAGTATTACATTAGCATGAAAGTGACTGTCAGTCACTGCGATGCAAAGTGTCACAGTGACTTACCCTAGCCCCTTATTTTGGCACTGAAAAAAATTGTTTCAAAATGAGACGTAGCAAAGAACTGTACACGTGGAACCACTGCAGTCGCCTAGGAATGACAGTGATAGCAATAGTTACACCAAACAGTGACAGTAACAGTGACACACAGCACAACTCAATCTCCACATGTACCTGATAGAGCTATGCCGTCGGCCAGGACTTCACATATGTACATATACTAAAAATATACATATGAACAGAAATTTTTTCTATCAAGTACCTGTTGCTGAAATTTTTTTTTTAGAATTCGTCACAGTGATTTTTAAGCTCTAATGAAGTAATTCATTTAGTTAATTGTAATTGATGTTAAACTTCAAAGTTTTCAAAAAGTTAAAAATATGTATAAAACTGCTTGTCGAACCCGATCTGCTTTGGCAAGTTTGACTGAGATAACCACATTTTAACTTCAATAGCCAATAAAAGACAGGGCAAACAAAACCTCGAAACACACAACGAAATAGCAACAAAAAAAAAAAAAGAAAAAATGTGCAAGCCCATCCAGATCGCTAACAAACAATCGTTTAAGCAACGGAAGTAGAAAACTGCGCCAAAAAACTTCAACTCATCAACATATTTCATTTTAAGGCAAAAGCCGTCCCAGACTAGACTACAAATAAATATGTATGTATGTATATAAAAGCACGAAGCAGTTAGCAAAGCACAGTCAGCAGTGGTTAAGGCAGGTAATAAAATGAAGTAGCATGGAATTTGTGAGTGCTTGAAGATTTACATAAAAATTTAATAAATTATAAGAAATGAGAAAATTGCATATGTTTCACATACACACACACACACATACATAAACACACACACATACATTGAATTTGTACACTCGCTTACGCTAAGGGCAAAACAGCAACTGGCGAGACATTTGATGTTGAATGGTTGCATACAAACAGGCGCTTTATTGGTAGCTTAATATAGAAGTGGCTATAAAGCATAAAGAGGATGTCCTGATATGTGTAGCGTACAAACATACAATCCTACATGGATTGTCTATGCTGAGTTTTTATAACTTTTATGTGTGCTTGTGTTTCAATTTATGTTTAAGCAGACAAAACGCAATGAAGACAAGCTGTGCAAACTAATTTGAGGTGCCATGATTGAAGTTGCTCATTCTTTGAAAAAAATATGTTATTTTGAATTTATTTGTTATACTAAAATGTACAATATTTTTCAAAAACTCAACGCAATTAAGGTTCAGCGACATTGAAAAATTGCGCTCTTGTAAAAAGTTCTTGATTCATTAGTAAAAAAAAAAAAATTGTATGCGCCTAAAATTATGCAACCACTTGATTTGTTTAAGAGAATTGGAAGCAGAACAAGTTTAATAAAAACAGTATAGTAAGTTAGGAAAATAATAATTACCTAAATCTTGCAACAGGCCCAAAACGACCATTTATTTTAAAACACAGCGCAATATATAAAACCAATTTTCCTTCACACAACACGCCAACATTTTTATATCTTTCCTTCTACACACATTTCGTGGTTCATGCGCTATAACAATAAGCTATTAAAATCTCTTGAAATTTCCATCTTAAATGTAATTATGACTCATAAAATGCATTTAATAATTATTAGTGTTTTTTTTTTATTTTCTTTTAATTAAGTTTTCGTCTAGCTTCCCACGCATCCTTACAACATTTATTTGAAGCAAGTGTCAGGGTCGACAAATGTATGTATGTATACCATTCATTCAAATATGAGCAAGCCGACATGCACAAAAAGTAACGAGTGGAGTTTATTAATTTGATGTCAATGTGAGTAGCAAACGCGTTGGCATTTGTTGTAATATAGAAGAGCTCAAGAATTCTTGAAGAACGTTTCACCCAGCAAACATATTCAAGCAAGTCAAAAATGTGCTCAAATATATGATAAATATATAATTGCCAATATAGTTGCCACTTTCGTTTGAAGCTAGAAATGGTAGAAAAAAAATAAAAAATTTGTTTGACAGGCAATAGAGAAAAAAATCGGTGATTCGGTAACTCTTACTAATTAAAAGGAATTCTAAATATTATTAAAAAATTAAAAAAAATGTTTTGAAAAATTGCTTTTCCTCAACTTCTTAGCGTGTCCTTTGAAGTTATGACCCACTCAAAATGCACATTGGTAACACTTGGCGATTATTTCTTGCATGCTCTTCACGCATACATACCAATTTATTTTGTAGTAAAATAATTGCAACCGCAATATGTTGCCAACGCATTATATGTACAGACATACATATGTACTCGAACATAACTTACCCTATTGCTATTCACCTCGTTCACCACATACACTTAAGTACTTTTGCTTTGACATTGGCATCATTAATGTTGTCGTCAATCGTTTTACGCGTGTATGTACTTACTAAACAGTTACAAGGGATGTATGTAAGTAAGTAACAGCTAGTAAGTACATGTACATACATATGTATATAAATATGTGCGTAAATGCCACCGCTTAATGACAACATTAATGCTTACGATAACAATAATTTTTGCGGTTTTTACTGACATAACACGAAGAAGAAACCCTCCTAGACTAGCAATTATTTTCTTGAATGAGTCGCATATGGATGAAAGAGGGATGACTTGAATTCATTCAGCTATTATTTAAGTAATATTCCAAAGTGGAAATGTTGCAGGAAAAGCATTTTGTCTAGATTCCTTAGACAATTTAGAAAGAACTAGAGGGTAGGTCTATTTTCTTAAGCTAGATGTATGTAGTATGTAGTCCAGTGGCTGAAATTTTAGCATAACAGAATGCAGACGATGTTTACAAAAAATTGTTTTTTTAATTAACCCCATTTTATTCAAATTATTGTATGTTATGTTATGTTATTTTAGGTTCAGTTATATTATGTTAAGTTATGTTATGTTACTTTATTTTATGTTATGTTATGTCATTTTATGTTATGTTATGTTATGTTATGTGATGTTATGTTATTTTTTATGTTACGGTATGTTATTTTATCTTATGTTGTGTTATATTATGTTAGGTTGTGTTATATTGTGTAATGTTATGTTATGTTATGTTATGTTATGTTATGGTATGTTATATTATGTAATGTTATATGTTATGTTACGTTATGTTACGTTATGTTATGTTATGATATGGTATTTTATATTATTTTTGTATACATACATATGTACAAGTACTTAAATTTTAGAAGGAAAATTATTTCCTACTGTGGAGAAGAGGTTTGACGACTAGTAAGTGCATATAAAGGGCCTACCATACTCACAAATCGATTTATATTCACCACAGCAGCTCTATCTCAACAGTAAATTCTGTAATTTGTCTCATTTCCTTTAAAGAACAAGCATTGCTAAACTTGCTTCAAATGTAAATCTAAATGTTTACAATAACTCAAAATATATTAACAGTCACATATATATATATATGTACATACATATATATGTAGCTGCAAGACACATTACATACACACGTCTAAGTATGCGTTTGGTGGCATCTGATTTAATTTATAATTCAAGACGCGTTTAACACATCAACCAGGACGCAGATGTGTTCATATAATATACATATGTATGTATCTAGAGACAAACATATATATGTACATATATGCTTATATGAGCCCCTTTTAAAAAAGAGAAATATTCGCCATTATGTTTATGTATTTCTTTGTTTGTATGCAAACGACATTGACATGAAATGTTTTTCATAAACTACGCATTGGAATGTTTTAACTTCCTTTTTATTTTTTTATTATGCTGCTTACTAGTGGTACATACATACATATTTATGTTCCTACATATGTTATATGTAATGAAATAGCGCAACATTGCATTTATACACACATACATACATATATATAAACACATGTAACTTGAGATTGAAGTAAGGGTTGAGCCGGGTAGGTTTGTGCCCTTTTACTTTATTAAAATACCAAACAAAAGAAAAAAAAAAACAGAAAACGAACTCACATCTAAAATACTTTGTTGGCCTTTTGACATTTGGCGCGTACTTCAAAGTGCCTTT
>OX608079.1:107091922-107109422 GCA_951509765.1 Sphenella marginata
ATTACGACTAACAATGTGCCATTTAACACTTGCCTGCGTGCTTGCATAATATTAGGCGCATGCCACATGGATACGAGGGAACGCATGAGTGCGATAGTAAAAAAAAAGAGAATGTAGGAAGTGGAGGTGGAATCAAAAATATTCGTATACATGCCATCCAAACAATTGAAGTAGAGACAAAAATGAATAAAAGAAAGGCGTGTTTAAAGGTGTGAAGCATGTCAAGCAGGGGGGCAAAGAAAGGCGACCAAAAGCCCCGCTAGCCAAAGAAGAATGTGTCTTGGTTATATGAAGTATTAAATATGTATTGTGGTGGTGTACTATGGCATTTGTGAGAAATAAGAAAATAGACAATTAATAGAGACCGAAATGAGAAGGTAAATTGAAGTTGCTGCAAAGGTTTCCTTTCTGAGAGCATGTCTCAGTAGCAAACAAAGTCTTTTGTTTATTTAAATACCTTTCGAAAGGTTCAATAATGTAAACAACAACCCCATCATTGTCAGCCCATTTACTAGTATGAATCAACTTATGCCCCTTGAAAATGCTCTTTATATAGTCCATCAAAATATACGTAGTCTACGGCAAAACTTCGATTCCCTGTTGTGTAACATAGAAACATTTCCAGCTTACCCTGACTTAATATTTGTGTCGGAAATTTGGATATATTCAAATGAAACGAGTTTTTATGATTTACCAAGCTATAACTTTTATGCAAATACCAATGACGACTATTCTGCAGGAGGTGTTGGGGTTTTTGTGCGGGAAACGTTTGCATGTGAAGTTTCTAAGTACAGTTTGTTAAGTGCTGATATTTTAAAAGTCTTAATAAAAAGTCATAATAAGTTCCTGGCGTTAATTTGTGTTTACAGGCGTCAGTGCCAGTAATGCAGTTATATTGGGTGACTTAAATTTGGATTTAATGCAAATGAATGCAATAACTGAAGCTTACCTAGCCTTAATGGCTAGCAACGGATTTATTTCATATCTAAATGAGCCGACCAGAATTAGTTCTAGCACTTGTCTAGATCATATTTTCTGCCGATTCAGTAGCGTTTGTGCCTGCACTAGCATAAATTTGAATTTGAATATAACTGATCACACTATGACTGGTATTAGGTTAGAGCATTTCTTGAGTCCTCAAAAGAAATCGAAGAACAAAATTAAAGTTAAGAGAATTAACTATTCAGCTTTGAATGAAAATTTGCGTAATGAGGACTGGGTTGATGTTTTTTCTGAAGGCGACATATCAAAAGCGTACTCCATTTTCTCAAGTAAGCTGCAGACTTACATACAGTTTTCTAGTTACACCTATGTCCCTCAAAAATCCAATATTAAGCTCAAACCCTGGATCAGTGTTAACCTCATCAAGAAAATAAGGTTGAAAAATAATCTAGGTGAAAAATGTAGAAAGCATCCATTCAATCACTCCCTTTTAGCTCGCTACAAAAAGTTATGCAAACATTTAAATAAGGATATTAAGGTACAGCGTGATACCTTCTTTCGTAACAGGCTTTTACGTTGTCGCGGAAACTGCAAAAGGGAGTGGGGAGTAGTTAATAGTATTATTAACAGAAACAGCTCAGGTGGTGAGCAGGCTTTTACTTTGCATGAAAATGGTAATATCATTGTTGATCCTCCTGTTGTTTCCCGTATATTTAATGATTTTTTTGTATCAGTTGGGTCTTCAAATACTTCTCCGTGCATGTGTATTTTGTCCGGTGGTGACACATTTAGTTCAAGTAATAGCTTTGTATTTGAACCCTTCTCAGGCTTGGAGATTTTAAATATAATAAAAAATCTCGATAACTCCTCTTCCTGCGGACATGACGGAATTTCCAATATATTGTTGAAAAAAGCAGCTCTTAATCTTGTGGATGTTTTGAAATATTTATTTAATGCCAGTATTTACTCTGGAAAATTTCCCGATGATTTAAAATGTGCAATTATCGTTCCGTTATTTAAGAAGGGTACTAAGGAAGACAAAAATAACTATAGGCCTATATCATTGCTACCGTCAATTTCTAAGGTTTTTGAGAAAGGACTTAAAACTCGAATTATGCTCTTTCTGGAAAATAAGTGCTACTTTAGTTCGAGACAATTTGGTTTTAGAGCTGGTCGCTCAACAGAAGATGCTCTGTTAGAGTATTGCTCATTTATTTATAAGGAGTTAGACCAGAAAAGTACTGTCGCGACTCTTTTCGTTGATATCACCAAAGCATTTGATACAGTGGACCATCCCATTTTACTAAACAAGTTATACTGTGCGGGTTTTCGTGGATTTATTTATAAATGGTTTGAGTCTTATCTCGCTGCGAGGGTGCAACGAGTGAAAGTTTGCGGATACCTTAGTAATTCTAATCCAATCAAAACTGGCGTGCCTCAAGGGTCCGTGCTTGGTCCTATTTTATTTTTGATCTATGTCAACTCAATTTTTGATATGCCCTTTTCGGGTAAGGTAACTGCATTTGCTGACGATCTTGCGATTGCCTATGGTTCACCGAACACATTTGATCTGGTATCTAGTATAAATCATGATGTACACCTTTTAAGAACTTGGTTTGCTAAACACAAGCTCGTTGTTAGCAATAAAACAAAAGCAATGTTTCTTAGTTTAAACGGAAGGAAAAATCCTGACGTTAGCGTTATTTTTCATTCTTCCTCTTGCGCACGCTTTGCTCTACATGAGCACTCGTGTCATGAGACTGTATCAGGGACGTTCAACTCGCTTGAGCCCTGTAGTAACAATTGTTTCGCAATAGAAGTTGTGGAAACTTTTCAATATTTAGGTGTAACAGTCGATCAAAACATGAACTGGGGTAGTCACATATCCCGTCTGAAGCAATATCTTTTATCTTCACTGCGCTGTTTCTATCTTTTGAGAACTTGTTGCTCTAATGATACCCTTAAAACGGTTTATTATGCGCTTATTCATTCAAAACTTCTTTATGGTATCAGCTGTTGGGGGGGTTCTTCCCTTAACAAAATTCAACCTATACAAGTCTTGCAAAAATGTGTAATTAGAAAAATTCTTAATGTTAATCGACTTCATGCTTCAAGAGAGCTTTTCAGAAGTTTGGAGATTCTTCCAGTCCGCGACCTATTTTATTTTAAAGTTCTAAAAATTTTTTTTGTTAGGTGTGGATACCTACATAGTATGAGGTCAGATAATTATAATCTGAGAAGTAATTCTCATCCTACAGTAGTTGTACCTGCATCGAGAACCACACACTCTACTAAATTTTATACAATAGTGTCACGAAAACTATTCAATGCCCTTCCTGCCGAAATTCGGGAAATAAGAAATCTTCATCAGTTTTTGAAAAGCGTAAAATCTTTTCTTTTATTATTCTCGTATGATGAAATCGAAGCTTTGCTAAGGACTATCTCGTAAATACTTTTTATATTATAAATTCGGTTTTATCTCTTTGCTTACAATAATTTTTCCAAAATATGTATTTGTTGCATTTGCTGTACGTTGACTAAAATTTTTATTTATAACTAACTATTTTTATCTACGATTAAATATTAAATTCTGTATCTATCAGTGCACCCCACTGCATTAATATCATTACTTGAGATAGCATTTGAAACTATGTTAAACCTAACATATAAAATGTCTTACCTTTTCTTATGTCTACATAAATGCACCTTACTTGAGCCCGAATGGGTTCTATTTTCTCAATTGTGTTATTATTATCTATTTGTAATTTGTTACTTAGTATGTACATATATATGTAGATATAAGCAAAATGTTCAATAAAGAAAGAAAGAAAGAAAGAAGATTTTTAAAATCGTTAGAGGCGTTCTGTAGTAATCGCAGCTTAAAAGTCTCTCTTACCACCTTGATACCTTGTCACGCCCACAATTTTTCAAAAATGCAATTTTCAAAAATGAGGCCACGTTTGTTTAACTGAAATGTGCAACGAAATCTGACAAGGTCGGTTTCAACATATAAATTCTTTTATATTAGACGGCGCAGCAGACGTCTGAACTGGCCTTTCTTCCTACTAAATTTTCGCCTTCTCTGTCATTTTTCTTAGGGTTGTCTTAATACCCTGCTCTGAACACTTTCTACAGCAGGAAAATGAGATAGCTTTTTCTAAAAAAAAATATTATTTCAAAAAGCCAAGAAAGTATAGAGCACGTGGAGGAAAAGTTACCGCTAGATGGTGCTGCTATTTATTTGTGATAACCTTGTCGACATGGTGGAATGAGATATCGAGATAGAGAGCGCGATCTAGGTGAAGCTGGAGTGGTTGTAGGATAGTGTGAGAGAAATCAAGCGCTAAACTTAGTGAGATTTGGATACTAATAGAGGGAGAGAGGAAGAAGGATACCACTACGATTAATACATAACAGTGGGAAGTAGAGAGAGAAGAAGAAAATGCTGCAGGTAAATGAAATTTTGTTTAGGGAAACATCTGCCGGTTGGGCTTTTATATTATGCAAAAACTAGTTCTAGTGATGACAATAATAAATTACAAGAGAGCATTGCATGCAATATAATAGAATGCGTGTTTATAAGCATGCCGCAAATGCTTCTGTGTGCCGTAATAAAACGACATTAAAATGGCAAAAACAACTTTCCACATAGTAGATACTTCCTCTCACCCCGCATTCACACATTTACTAGGCAGTGAAGCAAAGTGTTGAATGCATTTATCAGCCTAGAGCATTGGTAGTAAATATAATAAATTTGTTACATGAACAGAGGAAGACACCTAAATATCTCCAACTATTATCTGTGTATGTACAAATGTATGGTCCTCGGTTGCATAGAACTTGCGTGATGTTTCAACTATCCTACGGTATTCCAGCCCAAACCACCACTTTTCAATGTGAGTTGTGTGTAGTTGCTGTAATCGGATGCGGAAATGTGCAATGAAATATGCACAGCAGTGGAGGAGGGGATGAATGGGAGTACATGTAGGAGTGTGTGTGTGTGTGTGTGTGTCTAGGTAAATTGATAGTTATGTGTAAATAATTGAACAAGACGAAGGCGTGTCGACGGCTCATTTTTAAATGCAGTGGAAGAAAAAGTGTATGAGAAATAATTTGAAAGACCTCAGTCAAATATTTGTGAGCAAAAATTCTGCAAATTTCAAACTGAGATTTCTCGGAAAATCCTCAAAATTATTTTATTGCAAGTGGGAGGAACTATCACAGAGAGTGCGAAGAGAGAGGGCGCAATGTAGAAGAAGCAAAAAGTGTTAGGGAGAACGAGAATAAGGTACGAAGAGAGAGAAATACAATACAGGTTGAGATATAGAGGAAATTGAGAGGGCAAACCAAAGTGTGAGTGAGAAAGATAGAGAGAAATGATGAGTGGGATAGAGAAAAACGGTGATATTCCAAGCTATTTATTTGTTGCAACGCCATCTCAATGAAATTACTTGAACTTAATTAGCTTTGAGTGACCTCCAACCCTTTCAAGAAAGGCGGCTAGACTATTTGTTTCCAGAGGTCTAAAAGAGGACAGTTGCCGAAGTTACTGCTATAGCCTAATATCCGATGAGGCTTATTCGAAAATAGTTCAAGGTAGTCGCGGGAGAGTTTAAGCATTCCCAGACCAGCTTTAGTTTCCACTTTGCTTGGTAGGAACATGGAACTCGCTAATCCACCGATTTTCCGTCGTAACCCCATCCTATACGACTACCGATTTTTTCTCACAGTGTACAATTTCATGCAAACAACTACAAAATCCCAATAGCTCTCCTGTCCTGCACATGGGTGGATAATAAATGTATTGCGGCAACCTCTTGCTGATACATTCATATAGGCTCATCATCTGGGCACACATCAAATTCCTAGACACACATCACGCATACATACATACATACATACACACGAACGAACGAGTAGATAGACACCTCAGCTTCAAGTATTATAATGCACAAATTCATTGTAGCGTGGAAATTTGCACTTTTATTCGATTAGTTTGCATGCTTCAGCGCTGCGGAAAGGATATGACATGACACAAACGAACAACGAAGGGTGTATGAATGCCGTTAAGTGAGTTCCGTAACTTAGTGACACTTTGCTATTATTACAGGCATGCGATAACTATCGTACAACATAAACACAATCGCATTTGAAGTGATATAAATGTGCAAACATAAGCTGCAGAAAATGGGATTAGACTAGAAGGAGTGTGGGACTAGGCGTAAAGGACTAACCATGCGACTACTGCTAGTTTTGATCGGTTTGTACACCTAAAAGTAGGCTACACAAGTTGAAAGGGTATAGCTCCCTTTAGAGTTGTGTCACACGCAAGCGTATCAAGCAAGCGGTCAAGAGCTAAATTGGTCAGTAAAGGACAAGTTTCGAATTACAAACTAGTCCAAAAAAGTGAAAATCCTTGTTAAGGAAATTTCAAGGCTATTTTCAACTTCAACTACTTGGCTGAAAAAAAGTATTGAAATACCCCACCACATAAAGACTAGCAATAGGCTTGTCCTGCTGTTCGTCCGATGCACCGGCTTGATTACGCTGATCGCATGTTTCCTCTCCCGCTTTCTATGTGTCGTTTTCCTAATATTAATTGTTACGTGAGCACGCAGTGAATGGCTGCTTGTTTTGAATATTTTTTTTTTTTTGTTGGCCTGCTGCATGGATGTACAAAATAAATTTGATTTCACGTTGACTTTGGCTGATAACCGAATGAGCAACGAACATGCATCGCCCACACGCCATCACAAAATAATAAATAAAGCAGGTAATAGAAGGATTTTTGTTGTTGCTGTTTTTGTTGGAAATTTGTTTAACCTGCTGTTAGTTAATACGCCTGCTTGTAGGCTTCAAATTTATGAGTTTCAGTGCGTTCCTGCGTTAGTGGGTGTGGATAAGGTACTTAATTATAGGTGAAAATGAATTTTTTTTCGTCCCCCAATACAGGATATGGATGAGTGAGCATTTTGTTTGATGTGTAGAAGTTCATGGCTGGGGTGTGAAGTTGCATACTCGAAATTCATCGTGTGCATGTAACGGTGAATAATTCTTTCCTCAGGTGTGTACTTAGAATTTATTTTTTTTTTTATAAGAGAAAATTTGTCTGGTTATCTTGGTGTTGGACTAATCCATTACTCGTAGTCTATCACAAGGCGCATAAGAAAGCCTTTTCGAACAATTTTTCATGTGTACAGAAAAACGCATAGACAACATTTGCTAAAATTGTTGCATACTTTAAGGCATTACTATTCAAATTGCTTAAATTGAAACAGTTAAACTTAATTACCTTTGCATTCTCTGTATTACATTCTCTACAAATTGAGAGAAATTTAATTAATTGAACAACTTATGAAATCACCTGTTTTTTCTCAACAAATTTCTTGTGCTCTACCTCAGCTTTTAAGTATCTTTCAAATAATATTATATCGACACCAGTTTATAATTAAATTTCTATTTATAACACACTTACGACTATGTTGTCTTTCCCAGCCCTTATTTCCCTTAAACAAGTCTTTGGCACTGTTCAGTGAGTTGAATGCGATCCAATTGTTGCGCTGCGCCAAAAAGTATGCTTCGATTCAAGTATTCTGTGCACCCTTAAATATACCTGAAATGTAAAGACAAGGACAAGCGGAAGTATAGGGATAAGGAAAAGGAAAACTAAAAAGAAAAGGGAAAGGGTAAGGATAAGGATAAGGATAAGGATAAGGATAAGGATAAGGATAAGGATAAGGATAAGGATAAGGATAAGGATGAGGATAAGGATAAGGATAAGGATAAGGATAAGGATAAGGATAAGGATAAGGATAAGGATAAGGATAAGGATAAGGATAAGGATAAGGATAAGGATAAGGATAAGGATAAGGATAAGGATAAGGATAAGGATAAGGATAAGGATAAGGATAAGGATAAGGATAAGGATAAGGATAAGGATAAGGATAAGGATAAGGATAAGGATAAGGATAAGGATAAGGATAAGGATAAGGATAAGGATAAGGATAAGGATAAGGATAAGGATAAGGATAAGGATAAGGATAAGGATAAGGATAAGGATAAGGATAAGGATAAGGATAAGGATAAGGATAAGGATAAGGATAAGGATAAGGATAAGGATAAGGATAAGGATAAGGATAAGGATAAGGATAAGGATAAGGATAAGGATAAGGATAAGGATAAGGATAAGGATAAGGATAAGGATAAGGATAAGGATAAGGATAAGGATAAGGATAAGGATAAGGATAAGGATAAGGATAAGGATAAGGATAAGGATAAGGATAAGGATAAGGATAAGGATAAGGATAAGGATAAGGATAAGGATAAGGATAAGGATAAGGATAAGGATAAGGATAAGGATAAGGATAAGGATAAGGATAAGGATAAGGATAAGGATAAGGATAAGGATAAGGATAAGGATAAGGATAAGGATAAGGATAAGGATAAGGATAAGGATAAGGATAAGGATAAGGATAAGGATAAGGATAAGGATAAGGATAAGGATGAGGATAAGGATAAGGATAAGGATAAGGATAAGGATAAGGATAAGGATAAGGATTAGGATAAGGATTAGGATAAGGATAAGGATAAGGATAAGGATAAGGATAAGGATAAGGATTAGGATAAGGATAAGGATAAGGATAAGGATAAGGATAACAGGGAAACAGCACCGGAAAGAAAAGAAAAAAAGAGATGGTTTAGAAAAGAGCTAGAAAATGGGTTTGAGTAAGCCTAGTTCATTTGGTAAAGAATTAAGTGTAGGGATAGATTCATATGCTTTCTATGCCTCATTCTTTCAGTGCTTGTCCAAATTTCTGCAGAGTAATCGTAAATATTTAGTTTCCGATTACAAAAGCTGTCCAATTATGTAAAGTGAGAAGAGTCATGATAGTAAAGTACTTTTAAAGCGATTACCTACAATACACATTGCATCAAGCAACAACAAAAAAATTCTACTTAAATTGTGAGCACACCTTAAATACTAAAACATTAACGCACGCACAAGCACAAACATACATACATACATATGTACATACATATGTACATACATACATGCACTTATGCATATGTAAACAAAATGAAAATTTATTAGATTGGTATGAATGTATTTAAGTTTAAGGCGTGAAGAAGTGCGTGCACTTTAACCCCAGTCTGTCGAGTTTGTTTACTCGAATTTAAATGCAAATCTTCAGAAACGTGCGTGACCTTTCATTTCTGCCTAGCGCGAGCAGGGGTAGAGTTACTTACACTCAAATGTGGAGGGGGGGAGTGCCAATACAATGGGTCAGCAAATCTCATGAGTCATAATAAAATTTCGTTTAGTATGCATTATGGGTATTTGAGATGGGATTACTCAGTATTTATATGCGTAATTGTTGTATGGAATGCGTAATGCGGAGGTGGCAGGTGATGAGCTTAATCCTTATATGTGATGATATGACATTCGAAGACCTAATGCAGACTGATTTGGGTCACAGTTTTCTATTTCAATGGAAGCCTTGTATGTGTATAGAGATGTTATTCAAATGAAGCTAGAAAGTTAGAAATGCTATAAAGGATAGCTCGAGGCGGATGCAATAGAAGATGGAGTTTGAAATAAAAATAGAAAGTAATAGAGGTATATGAAGATAGAAATTGAAAAAAAAATAAAAAAATTAGAGCGACTGTGCCACTAATCTCCCAAAAATGCTCTCTGAGAACAATTTGAAAGAACAACTGCTGCGATGCTCAGTATCATTTAGCTTCTGGACTGTAGGAAGTTACCTAAAGGGGCGCCAAAAAGTATCCAAAAATTCACGTGAAGAACGAAAGGTTTATGCAGCAATAATAATGGTGACCTGTTAACCGAAGTAGAGACCAAATGTAGGCAACACTTGTCCACATAGGAAGAGAAACTCTACTTGAAAATTTAGCTTTGGTTGTTATTCAAACAATGAAGGGGACAACAAAGTAAATTATGCTAGTTTTCTATGATTTTCTTCTTTGGAAATTTTTCTAAAAATTAAATTGATATCCACTTTACTCGCCTTAAGCAAAATAATCTGAATACCAAATACCTAAGAGATGCCACCCCATTTTCAGGAGCTTTACAAAGCAAATTACCTCACAAAAATGACCCTCAACAAAGGCATTTTATGAATTCGAATTATTAATATATGCATAAATATATAATTTTAAAAATTTAATAAAATGTTCAATTATATTTTGAAATGCCAACGGCTATAAATTTCTGCCTATTCAAATTGGTATTTAGTTATGAAACCTATCACATATTTATGCTCTTTTTCAGCGGTATAAAAGCCTTTATGGCCTGAGGAAAAGTGCGCAAAATTCTATGAAAATATTAATGAATATTTGTGCTAACGTGCGCACAGTACTGTGCAAAATAAAAGCAGCACACTTAGGATTGAAATTCAGGCATACATTTAGACGGATTGGTCTACAAAACTATGTACTCAAAAGTTTTCTGGAAATTCTGCCAAAAAATTTTGCGTATTTTTACGGGCATTTTTTAAATTTTAATTTACTTTCCTCAGCTTTTTTTAAGCTTAACAATTTTTTTTCTGCGAATTATTTTTCAGCATTTACAATATTTTAAAAGAAAATTATTAAATACACAACTTCTTCTTATTTCATCGAACGATATCCAATTTATTTCCACTACTATTATATTGCACACAACTGTACATGTAATAAATTTTTGTTTCAAGTTTGATCTCTTTCCCTTCTATCTCTATCTTCGTCATCTTAGAGGAAACCTTTACTTATTGTACTGCTGTATTATTTCCACGAACAGATGCTACTTTAACTATAAACATATACTAGTTTATATTTTGCACAGCACTGTACTTACTTATTTATGCTTCTACGCTCTTTTGAAACCTAAGTTATTTAATGTAAATAAGTATTACTTTATTCAAATTATTTAGGCGCCCGCGGCATTATACCTAAATCTATTTCGTATTTATAGCTACACAGTGCCGCTCAAAAAATTAGCACCCACATTTGATCTGCACCAAATCACTCATGCTAACCAAATAGACAAGTAAGATGAAAAGAGAATCGAAAATTTTCCGCTTTTCATTCTCTTAAAAAACTAAAAGTCAATAATTACTTCTCCGTTCCCGCAATTGAGCTAAAACATTTCCTAATACATATTCAAATACAAAAGCACATCAAAAATGAACTATCTAGTTGGCTGTTTCGCATTCAGTAATTTGATGATTTCACTTTTGTGAATTCCGTTGTCGTTAACTCCCATTTCCCGCCAAAAAATGCACTCCAGAGACTGAGTAATTTGGTTGCGTCGCAATTTTTGTTTGGCAGCACTTTTTGATTGCCAATATTGGGGCAACATTGACAAGCTAATACCGACGCACACGCAACAACACACAAATGCTTTTTGAGTTTTTTTCTTCTATTCTGCGCCTGTCGCCAATGTTCGTTTTGGGGGCGTAACAATAACGGTCCACCAACACCATTTGGGCTATCCAATCAGCTCTGAAGAGAAAACAAAAATAGGGCCAAAAGAAAATGAGAAAAATGCTGGACATTTAGCAGCCAACTGTTGGCTAGTAAGGAGAGGGGGGAGTGGGATGGTCGGTCTTACCGAATCATTCTATAATGTATATTAAATGAAAATATATACTAGTGAATGAAAGTTCACTTAAGCGCTATACAAATGTAGAATGTGTTCGGAGGGCACAAGTAATTTTGGACAAAATCGCTTTCTGATATGTGCAACCGTAGTTGTTATTGTTTTCGTAAATTCGTTAAGTATAGCACGTTGCAAAACTAAGTCTTAAATAGAAGATAATAAAATAAAAATAAAATAAAATAATTTTTGTTGTTGGTTTTTGCGGTCTTTCTTGTTTTTATGTTGATAAAAAACTGACAATTCAAATTCATTACGAATTATTGTTTCTCTGGTCTCGAGCTTGCAAAACTTACAAATATGTAAAATAAAATAAAATAAAGTAAAATAAAATAAAATAAAATAAAATAAAATAAAATAAAATAAAATAAAATAAAATAAAATAAAATAAAATAAAATAAAATAAAATAAAATAAAATAAAATAAAATAAAATAAAATAAAATAAAATAAAATTAAATAAAATAAAAAAATAAAATAAAATAAAATAAAATAAAATTAAAAAAATAAAATAAAATGAAATAAAATAAAAAAATAAAAATAAAAAATAACATATTGCCGAAAGAAGCAAGCGAACCCGTTGTCAGTGAGAGTATTCGTATATGATGCGGCATACAAAGCATAGAACAAACATACAAAAAAATTAAAATAGGTAAAAGTTGCTTATAAGGCTTCATTTTTATAAACAAACCAAAAATTTGTGGACACAAATTGTTGAAACTCAGATGTAGTAGTGATAAAATTTGATTTTGAATGTGTTTTTTGCTAAAATTCATGCTCTCAAATACTCCCGAGATGTGCGCCATCTAGCGAATTTTTCCACTCATGCTCCATCTCCGCTGGGATGAAAAGAATGTCTATATTTTGTGAAAGTATATCTACTTATTTTAAATTTTCATTTGGTTCTGAGCTCCGCATCCAGTTTCGAACTCTTGACGTACCAGCATATTATTCAAAAATCGATCGTATGATTAGCTAATTTCGGTCCAGAAATATGCGCACAAAGTAAAAAGCGACATTATATAAACGTAGTATTAATTAAAATAACAAAAAGGGTTTGTAAATAAAATGAAAGTCAAAACGTGCATTCAAATCGTTTTGCGTACTTCCAAATCTATTCTTAAATCCTCACGATTTGGCGCCACATCGCATATTGAGCACATACCGAGCACACATTGATGCCACATAGAAACATTTTCAAGCAAATATACATCCGGCAAAATGTGTGAATTAACTGTTTGTTTAAGCTTCACGGAAGCAGAAGTACGTATTTGTAGACCCCAAATGCACATTGGTAAGGAGTTGAAACAAAGCCAAAAAATTGTATAAATGTGGCGATGCAAATTTATAGGCAAATGAAACAGGAAACTATAGTAGCATTTACTTTGCCGTAAACTGAACATTAGCTATAGTTGGAAATGGACGTGACTAGAATAAAGTATGTGTTAAACATTTTCTTAAAATTGTACTTGTTCTTTAAGATATTTATACCCAGCTGGACTAGTGATAAAGTAAAATAAAATAAAATAAAATAAAATAAAATAAAATAAAATAAAATAAAATAAAATAAAATAAAATAAAATAAAATAAAATAAAATAAAATAAAATAAAATAAAATAAAATAAAATAAAATAAAATAAAATAAAATAAAATAAAATAAAATAAAATAAAATAAAATAAAATAAAATAAAATAAAATAAAATAAAATCAAATCAAATCAAATCAAATGAAATAAAATAAAATAAAATAAAATAAAATAAAATAAAATAAAATAAAATAAAATAAAATAAAATAAAATAAAATAAAATAAAATAAAATAAATTAAAATAAAATAAAATAAAATAAAATAAAATAAAATAAAATAAAATAAAATAAAATAAAATCAAATCAAATCAAATGAAATGAAATGAAATGAAATAAAATAAAATAAAATAAAATAAAATAAAATAAAATATAAAATAAAATAAAATAAAATGAAATAAAAAAATTAAAAAAAAATATTTAAGTACCGTAATCAGATCTCCTTAATACTTTTAGCACCATTTAACCATTCTCGTTCCAACACAACAACGGCTGCTTCATTGAACTTAAAAAGTTTTGGTAAATGATTTACGCTCCTGCATTCACGACCAAATGAATTGGTGTGAAGTTTCTTTTGCAGCTTTTTGCTGCATACTTTTGGGCGCGTTGCATTTTTGTTGTTTCAGCGCACTTACTAACTTTCACTTCAGTTACCATTTCAACTCAACACCTGCTTACACACACACATATGCCTACAAGTATTTAGTGCAGAAAACGTGCAGCACTTCCAACTCACCTGCCTCAACGCGCGCAGCTCACGCACTCACGCACAGTTGCACGTCAATACACGTTTTAAGCGCACTGAAATTATGTCAAGCGCATAGCATTTCTGCAATTATTTTGTGTGGTGCACATTTCATAATGGCAACGATGGCTTACACAAAGCTTTCAACAGTTTTTGGCGCAAATTACATTTGTGTTGTTGTAGTAAATGCTTTATGTAAACGATATGCAACATATTTGATGAAAAGCTGCCTAAAAGTATGCGCTGTTTTGTTTGAGTTCATTCTTTGTTTGTTGTTTGTTTTTTTGTCTTGAGATTTATAGCTTTTCTTTTTTGCGTGTCGTTTTCCCCCCCAATCCCAAATCACTTTTCACGTTAGAGTGCGCTATTGTAAATGCGTATGGTTAAAAGTAGATGCATACATTAAGGCGCTTTAACCCGCTAAGATGTGTTTTTCATCATAATCAGTAATGATGGCTTTGTTGTGGTGAAAGTGGGTTGTGTTTTGTTGTTGCTTTTGTTCCTTTCGGGTTGTAATATAGTACCTGTGAGAGCCCGAAGAGTACATTTTCATTTCAGCTCCGTAAATACTTAAAGGTAAGTGCGGAGGTTTTTAGCCTCAGGTCGTCTACTTTTTTATGGCTGCTAAATGGTAGAGTAAAAGCAAACATTTTCTTTGTTCATTTTTCTTTTTGTTTTTTTTTTTGCCTCAGCAGCATCTATGTGTGTTAATGCAATACGTGCTTAACTTTATACGAAATTGAGGGAATGCGGTTGAGTGTTTCAAGCAGAGCTCACAAATAACTGTCGGAGAGTTAAAGATTTATGTGTGGGCGAAAGGCTTTAGGTGCAAGGAGCTGGCGCTTGCTGTCCGGCTGCTTACGTCGCCGAATTTCGGTAAATAACTCACGTCTGGAGCTTACTTCAGGTGGCAAATTTGGGCGAAGTTGGGCGATAAACATTCCCGCTCAAATATAAAAAAGTGCCGTCAAATTAAATCCTACTTTCCCAGCTTTAAAGTACGTCCTCGATATCTCCTACTTCCAGTGTGCTGTTTCTCTCTATTTTGTAAATTCCCGACGGCCCATTATAGTATAATCTCGACTTGGTGATAGAGAAAGTCTTCAGCCTTCTTGGTTTGGAGATAACAACACTACCCCTTCTCCGTACGTTTAGACACGTGAAGTAATCTTTCAAGCCCGTCTATATACGAGTTTCGATGCTAAGCAAGCGTGACGCGTCTTTCGACTTCAGTACTTGGTTGTTGTTGCTCGCTGACAACAAAGCACTCCCCCATATTTAAGATGGATTGTATTCGCCTCTAGGTACAACAACAAGAATCATACCTGATATGGTCGCCTACTTACTTCGTACTCTCTATAACTTTTCACAGTTATTTTGGAGCTCTGAGCTTCAGCTTTCATATGTAATCACCTTTAACCATTCGCTTATTTACTCCCTTTTTGCTTTTTGAACGCATTTTGTGAAAATATAATTTTTCAGTTTTACTTACAAATGTTTTTTGGGTTGAAATTGCTTGAGTACCTGGTACCGTTAACAAATCGCTAAAGTGCGTGCTGGCCTACACAAAAGAACGGGAGCAGGATAATGACGTTGTTCACATAAAGATTAATGCAGCCGTATTGGGCACATGAGATCGACCTCAATGTAGTGATTCATTTTTATTCTTTTCATGCTTTGTTGTTGATTTGGATGCAAATTTATTATTTTTCATTTAAAGTACTTCCAAGTTACGAGTATACGAAAGAAGTTGGTTTTTGAAAAATCTTAAAAAAACGTAAGTCAATATAGTGATTAAGAGCGAGCGTTTAAAAAAAGCTTCAGTAAAATTTGTGACCAGAATTAACTTTATTTATACATAAATATATAGAGCTGGATAGACAGGTTCTTTAGTCGAAAATTAGTGCAAGTATCGAGCTTTCTCTGGTATCAAACAGGAAAAAAAAAAAATTATGGAGAGTCGCCAAGAACAGATTGAGAGCTTAAAATACAACTGCGGAAGAGCCCATAAATGCGAGAGATCAAAAAATTACTTCCCGCCGGGGGCATGTTTCCCATTGGAAATATGAACAGAGAGGGTATTGGACTATCCATATCCACAAAACTCGTCGAAACTTGCAAGGAATGGTTCAGATATTACAACGCGACCAAAAGCTGGCTGATTGAGAGTTAGATCAGATACCAATGGTACCAACTCGTTATCGTTATCGGTGTTCTTTCGCATCTATATAATGTTATCGAGGTTATTCATGAGCTAACGCTTCCATCAATGAGAAGTCAGGAAGTAAAACTGAGTTCCATACCATAAACACAAAAGAAGGAGTACTCTGTGGTGAAGTCCGACAAAGCAAGGACTATAAGTGAAAACATTAAGGTAGGCGTGGCACATCCCATATAAACTTGAGTTTACTAACGTTATATCTCCAAAACGGCGCATGGTAGGGATCTGAAAATTGGTGCGGAGCTATTCGATATCAATACCATACTCAAAATGCGAGTTTATTGAAAAAAGGGGTGTGGCAGCTCCCATACAAACTCCACACCGATGGTCCAAAGTTCGTGTCCTGGAACAGGTAACAACAAATGCTCTTTTGTGGTTTGGTTTGTGGGGTCTCTCCGAGTGTATTTTCGCTTTGAAAGGCTTTTCAGCAAAAACGCATCTGTTGTGGCGGGGGTCAGTTCGCAATCAGTCATTTTGGCGCGAAGCTCGGCCTTAATCACCAGAAAGGTAGGTATATCGCTTGCTTCATTTAATTTCTACCTAATCCAACGAATTTTATGTCTACACACTTGCAACAAAACAATTTCAATTAAATTTACAATCTGTTCTCATAGCTTTCATTTGAGACATTAAAACTTTTTGCATAGCAGCCGACAACTTTTACATGCAGACAGGCCGTGTGACATGGCGACATGCGACCAAAATGACTTCACCTCGTCTTAGCACACCTCCACATCGGTGTCAAATGTTCACGTACATTCCTACAAACAGGCTTATAATTATTCTTATCTCTGCTGGCAAGCTCGTTGTCTTTGTTTGAAATGCCATTGCCTTGGCTTCCATACACCCACACACAAGCCTACGTGTACTTGAGCTCCCGTCGTATTCGCACTTTTGTCCTCCTCGTCCTCGTCTTGGTCTTTTTGCAAACATTTTAAGCCAATTAGACTTGTCTAACACACGACGCGTCGAATATCGGAAATGTGATGACAGGCTATTGTCAGTTTTGGCAATTAAACTTTGTCAGCCTGATTACGGCAGCCGGCAGCCAGCAATGTGGCAATCATTAAATGATAGCAGAAAGCAGAGAGCAAAGTGCAAGTTGTTTGTCGTCACCAGACGGCTAGAAAAATGTTAGTCAGGCAGCGAGAAGATGACGTGTTTGAATGACGCGACGTCGGTACTCGTAGAACGTCGACAGAAAATCCAATTAAACACTTCGGCTACGGCGCGTACAAGCACTTCCCATGCTACGAACTGCAAAAGGTCAGCAGACATCGTATGGTTTTGAAACGACTCTCACCACACGCGCCACTCATGTTTTTGAGAGAGGAGTCCAATTGAATGGAAACTGATTGT
>OX608079.1:107114422-107157675 GCA_951509765.1 Sphenella marginata
TGTGACGTATCCTAATATTTAATGTGCTCCAAAAAATTCAAAAAATTCTTTAAAAATAAATTGTAAATTTTGATAAAATTGCTTTGAGTTTTCGCAAATTTCGTGCACATTTTTAAAACAAAATTTCTATTTATTTTATTGGACCTTGACATTTGTTTTTAAATAAACATTATTAAAATTTTATAACTTTAAACGACTTATTTTTGTATATTTGTATGTCCACTACTATCTCACGAACGACTTCACCAATTTTAATGAAATTTGGTACACAGGTACTATGCTTTGTTTTAAGATTTTCTACTTTGGTGTTGCCACTTGGGGTGGTTCACAGGGTTGCCACCTATATAATTTTTTTTTTCAAATGAAAGGTATTTTAAGGCGTATACCAACCAAAACATTTTCGAACAGGATTGCCACCTAGGGTTGCCACCGGAACGCATTTTATTTATTATTTATTCCTTCAGATATCGACCACTATCTCGGGAACGGCTAATCCCATTTTGACAAAATTTGGTAGATGGATAGTATGCTTCCTTTTAAGATTTTCTACTTGGCTGTTGCCACTAAAGGAAGCTTAGAGGGTTGCCACCTCTCCGATTTTTTTTAAATATTAAGCAATATATGGCATTGTGGGTATCAAATGAAAGGGATTTCAGGGCGTATACCAACCAAAATATTTTCGAGTAGTATTGCCAGCTAGGGTTGCCACCTGAACGCATTTTATTTATTCCTCCAGATATCGACCACTATCTCGGGAACGGCTAAACCGATTTCGATGAAATTTGGTAGATGGATAGTATGCGATGTGTTCGATATTTTGGAAATGTATGCTCTTGGTAAGTAAGATTATGCGGCAAATTCGAAAAATACCGAGCAAGTCTCGGTCACCCAGGTAATAATTTCATTAAATAACTTGAGAGCTATGTTGGACGGTGAAAATCGCTGAGGCGGTTAGATGGCCATTTAAAGAAGAAATAAGATTATTAAAATAATTTTATGAAAGCCAAAATTTGCGAAAATGCCAAAAATCGACTGAAAGAGTTTTGATTATCCGTAGCCAAAACGCTGCGTTACAGAATTAACTTAATTTAACTATTCCATAAATACCTTTCCTTGCTATCCTTATATGCAGGTTTTAGGATTTCGAATATTAATTTCGTAAATGAGCAAATGATTTCACAAAAAGATGTTAACTTCGTGCCACTCCACGCGCTCTAAATAAATACAAACTTAAATCTGAGTGCACACTCCTCTCCACCGCACATTCACATATGCCAACAACATTTAAAATAACTCCAATACCAACGAGCATGTGTGTAAACTTGTGCGTCTGCCAGGTTAAGCCTACAGCTTCTCAGCTACCCTCTTAACCTTGGCTGCTTTGCGTATTAACTAAATATATCTACGCTTAAGCGAAGAAAATCTGCATAAGGTGGCTGAGACATAAACATTTGAAATGTCAACCAACAATTAGCCTAATGGAACTGACAAAGTTTGCCATTTCCGACAAATGTCCACGGTTCAAATACTTTGCTCGCTCTTATAATTTGCTCCATTACAACGATTGTCTTTGGCTTCAACTTGGTTTTGTGGTTTTGAACTTTTCGCCAAGTCGTGTGCACGGCAGCGGAATTTGTGGCCAACGGGAAGCTTTGATTTGTAGTTGTTGTTGTTCTTGTTGTTCATTTCACTAAACAACAATTTTACGCTGTGGTTAACTACGCACATTGATCCTTGTTGTTGTTGTTGTTGTTCTTGTTATCGATTTCATTTGTTACGCTTGAATTAATTTGTTTGAAGTGACTGCGGGGAAATTACGTTGTGGTAAATTTGTAGGCCGTGCTGGTGGGGCAAAGAGCAGTGACAAGCAACATGTGGGAATTGCTGTGGGTTTCTACTCTTCGAGCTTATTCAGTACCCAGGAATTCCGGGACTCTAGCTACCGCTCAGAACCTATCGAATACCTAGCAGTATCGATATTCATCGGCTTTTTGTAGTTGCCCTTCGGAGTACCACAGTTCCTTAATCTAAGCGCCCATCCATTTCTTTTTTTCTAATTCGAGCACTAAAAAGTGCAATCGAAGTGAAAATATCGGTTTCCAGTTGAAAAGCATCGATATGATATCGGTGCGCATATTTGGTGTTCTGCGGAAACTCGTACCTAGTGGAAATACAAGAGCTTAATAGTTTAGTAAATGAACTTCAGGTGAGCTCTGGAAAGTTTTTTTTAAACGTTTCTTTAAATTTACAAAATTCAATATCTTTTCAATTTTGCTTTTCGTAATTCTTGTCTCAACCCTTAAGATTTGCTTATAAAAGCTTTATCAGTACACCAATATACTTCGGTAACAAAATTTGGACCTTTCTTACCTCGTCAATCCGAATGTTGAATGAAGACTTGTTTCTTAGAAATTAAACTATGAGGGAGCTCAACTAGGGATTTAGTTTATGTTTGCTTGCTCTGAAAGCTCACCGAAAATCTGAAAGCTCTAAAAGCTTAGCTATGCACGCGCGCATAGCATGTGGGCATCACTGATTTAAAGGAAATGCCTGTAAAATGAGTTGTCTCTGCAACTTTAGTATAATCGAATCGAATTGTTGTGCAACGCAGTTTATCTTCACTATAACTATGTAGGTAAACATTCAAGTGCGATATAATGCGAAACTAATGTAGCGCAAAAGGTAATGGCAATGAATAAATCACACTAGATTAACTTGTAAATTGCATATAGCACTTCTAACGTACATACATACATAGGATTGACTAAATCGATAGCTGCGTAATAATGGTGGGACAGCGGCGGAAACGGTATGAAGCAGCAAGAAAATGGTGCAAGTTAGTTCTGCTAGCTCTTTAAGTCGAAAATCTTCCTTTAAGCTGCCCAATCCAATGGTCGAGTGACTTTTGACTTCCTTAACGTATTCGTATAGCTAAAACGGGCATTGCAGCGCAAAAAAATTATGAATGAGGAGGTGTGAAAACACCGAAAAGGAAACAGCTTGTTGATATCGATCAATTTCCTCTTAATCGATTAATAATTAAATAATACATAAAATATGCATTCCCATTTAATTAACCAGAAATATGAATAAACGCAAATATGTTGTTAATAAATTCAATTTAAATGACATTAAAAGCGATGCAAATACAAATACATAAATATACATACAAACATACATATGTATACACTCAGAAAAAAATGTGTTTTAAATATTAAAAGCTGGTTACTAGGATAATTACGGTTAAACTAGAAACCTAGCAGCTTAACCGGCTGCAAAGATATTTTCGCCATTAGAAAGGTATTTAAAACAACTTTTGAAAATATGCACTGTGAAAAAAAATTACATCGAAAAAATATTTTTGTTAAAAATTAAAATTAAATTAACTGGAAAATACTGCAAAGGCCAGGAGTTTAAAAAAGGGAAGTTTTTTCTTAGTTTAATTTTCACAAATGTCTCTTTAAGCTAAACAAATTTAATTCCTTTGCTTTATAAATTTATTTTCGAATATGCATTTACTCAAATATTTTAAATAAAAAAAATGTAATTTTAATTTTTCGATATGTTTAATATGTATATCTATTAAGTTGACCTTTTTAAATATTTTTATTAAAAACACTTGCCCTTTGAAGTTTGGCTTAAAATTTTATTAAAATAATTTTTTTTTAGTGTAATATAAAATTTTTGCAGTTTTTCAAAACTGATTAAGTATCTTTGGAAACGAATAAGCCATTTCATAGTAATCACAGTCCTTCTGCAAATATGCAATTACAAAAAAAAAAATGAAAAGAAAAAAATAAAAAATCGCCATTTTGTCTTTCGGATATGTTATATACATAAATACATACATATGTACATATATTAACTAGACGTTTTTAAACACTTTTTTTTAAATACTTGACATTTGCAGTGTTTTCTAAAAACAAAGTTTCTCAGTGTAATATTTAATTTTTGCAGTGTATATTTTCGAAAACTGATTTAAATAGCTTAAATGCTGCAAAACTCTTTGAAATCGGTTAACTCATTCCATTCACAGAGTAAAAGTACACTACTCCGAAATTTTTCATCTATTACGGCATCTTGCCACGCCCACAATTTCCTAAAATGCCTTAAATTCCATATCATCGTTAAACAGGCAGCAAAAATTTTAGGAACTGTTTATTTAGTTTATATATATGTAAATCAAGTTTTAAGGTTTTTTTTTTTGGGTGTAGCTGTACGTTTATTCACATTCATTTGCTTACACACCTTTCGATAGAAATGATAAAATTTACCATAATTGTGGAGCATTTTTGTGGTTAATAATAATTTTAGTAAAAGCATTGCAGCGGTCGGTCAACTTTTAAATCCATTGAGCAGATCAACGCAAATTTCCACTAAAATATAAAACATAAAAAATATTTCAAGCCGATTGCTATTTTACAGATTTATCTCTCTATATGATATGAATGCAATGTACAGGGTCGCCCATATACTGCTTTAGTTTTAAGTTGGTTTTTTTCTTTTTTTATTATAAACATATTTTGTTATAACCGCTGGAATATGCCACTAAAGCCTAAAGTGTTCTACTATGTACTCTATATTTTTATAGAAATATCTCAAAGTAAATCAATGAAATTTTCATTCAAATCTGTGCATCAGCTTTCAAGTGATGCGTGCACAAATATGCAAACAGACACACAGATAGATGAACGACAAAACTTTCATAAATTCAAACTTTGTGCCCAATTGTACAATTTCTAGACAAACTTTTGCCCTTGCTTTCTACATAAAATACAAAGCTTCTGCGAGCTATAGTCCCAGATAAAATCTATACCATATTTGTATATAAAATAAAAACTCGAATTTTTATAACTGCATGTACCACCCTTTGTAGGTGTATATTTGTAACAATAGACTTCTTTTTCATGCACGCAATTAATTTTAATTATTCACATTCAATTTGCCAATGTTGCCTAGATATTGTTTTGTTCGAATGTTTGTTGCGTCAATATTTGATGCTCATTTATCCTTACCAAAGTATTTATTGATGTCATATTTTTATGGAAATATTTTGGATTTCGTTGTCAGCTGGTTTTTGCTATTGTCAGACCAAGATTTTTATTTTCAACCCAAATACGCAACCACGTTCATTAAATCATACCCGTTCTCCGTTGGTATTCACAGCAGCAATACAAAAAGAGTGGGGTAATCTGGTAGCGACCGCCCTAATAATAATTTTTTTTATTTTGTTTAGTAATTCGTTTGATTATTAAAAGTTTTTGTTGAATAGAAAAGAAATATTTTAGAGACAACCATGGCCATGGCTTTTCTACGGCAAGCTTCTTCATCGGAAAATTAACTAATTAAAAAATTTATTTTAATTGTTTTCATTTAAAATGTAAATTGTGCCAAGTAAAAATTGCCATCAAAATTTCCATATTTTTGTACAGAAATTGGCGAAAGTTTCTGAATACGCAGTTTCGTAGGTCATTCAATAGTGTGGAATTTCTTAGGACTTCGTAACCAATAACTCTCTTCGAACCACTGACTATTTTTAAATCATTGATTTTTGGTGGAATGGTTACTTTGTTTGACTTGTGACTATTTTTAAATCAGTGACTTTTGGAATGGTGACTTTTTTTGGCCTGTGACTCTTTTGGAACCAGTGACTCTTTTTAAATCATTGATTTTTGGTGGAATGGTGAGTTTGTTTGACCTGTGACTCTTTTTAAATCAGTGACTTTTGGAATGGTGACTTTTTTTGGCCTGTGACTCTTTTGGAACCAGTGACTCTTTTTAAATCATTGATTTTTGGTGGAATGGTGAGTTTGTTTGACCTGTGACTCTTTTGGAACCAGTGACAATTTTAAAGTCAGTGTTTTTTGACTTTTTTTACCAGTCCCCTTTAGGCTAGCGTCAACGTTTTCTCTGTTCGCTGCCATTATCCGGTCCTTAAATAATATCGAAGTAAAACCCGGATAATCACATAACAGTACATTAATGGGCCCATAGTGACCTCGAAACAATATAGACCGCCGCCGTTTTGGATATATTAGATGAGGAAGAACTTGCGTGACTCTGCTTGTAATTTAATTTTTGGCTACGATATATTCTTAGCAAATAATATTCTGCCCAGTGATCTCGATCATGTAAACCATGCTACTTTATTTACTTTTGGTGTTATATAGGTGCCTTTGGTTGTACTTTCTTTCATGTAAATCATTTACTACATGATACACCAGTGCTACATATGGCATGTTCTCTTTTGCTTTGTGCAGTCAGCACTTTATAACGAAATTAATGAGTATCGTTCATCGAGTATGGTGAAGCATTTTCAACGAAACAAAAAATAATAAATGCTCATACGTAATGTCGAGTCGAGGGTGTGAACAGTTGAGTGTCGGGTATTCATAACTGCTATGCACACACACACACACACAAACACATATACGCTCAACTACATATACATATACATATTTAAGCTTACATTGCAATCACTTATACATATAAGTAAGTTGAGTCTAAAATAAAAGTTTTGCTCATATCATTTTATAATGTTGTGCAATGAGTGGATGTGTGTTGGTTTGATTGGTGGGTTAGCTGCCTTGTTGCAGTGCAAATTATTGTTATGTCGCTTTTGGGGAGCATCAGTTCGCTTCTTGTTATTTTGGTGAAATATTTTTGCATTTTTTTCTTTTACTCACACACTTGCTGCTAGAACTTAGTATGCATTTGATACTACACATATGTCCTGGGAGCATAATTTTTAATGTTATACGAACGGTTGTTATTATTAAACATTATCACTTCTTATGACTCTAACTACGCTGCACGAGGAAAGCAGCAAAGAAATCGAAATGGGTTAGCTGACTGTTTCACCACTTCAATCAGACAAAAAGCTCTATCTCAGCATTTTATTCAATGTCATTATTCAGCTGAAAATATTTTGAGTTTTTGATGAGGTTTTATGGCTTTGGTGAAAGCTTATTGAGAGTTTTGATATGTATTTTAAAATAGTTCGATTTTCTTCACCATTCACACTCAGAGCTGTGTGGCGAGCTGTTAAGTTTAATATTAGCTTTCGAAGCTCTTGCTTATGAAACTAATACACACATAGTCCAGCACCACCCCTGCCAACCATGATCGGATAAAAATCTGGATAATCATCGAGTCGGGCTTACCAAAAAAGAGGATAAAAAAGTGGGTAATTTTGTTCAGAGAGGTTCACTTTTTACCCATGTTGAAAAGATTTTTGCGTGTAAGTGTGAGGCATACTTTTAGGCACTTGTCGTTTTCCATACAAATCCTAAAAATATGCGTTGGTGTTAGTAAAAATTTGTGAATTTTTGGAATCAGAGTTTCACCATGGTTAGCCATGGTTGGTAGGGACACACTTGCTTTACCTAAAACAAAGCAAAATTATCTTAAATTCATCTTCAACCGAGATAGATCATATTTATTAATATTTTTATTTTTCATCTCTTTTGTGAGCTAAAATTTGTGAGCTTTTCAACTACCTAACGACTTTGTGTAGCTGTAATTTTTACAGCTGATTCAACTTTTATTTCTTTAAGATATGAGAATCTCTCGTGCTGATACAAAATACTCTGCTGAAGTAATCCAAATAACATATCTAAGCATATAGACACCACAACCACCAAAAAAAAATGTTTACCTTATTTAAGACTTATTTCAGTTGAATAGAAGGCTTATGACGTCGTCTGTTAGTTGCACGGAGTTCAGTTAAATTATCTTGGGCTGACTGAATTTTTGCTATCGGTATCTCTATAGTTCTCTCATTTACTGTTTTATTATTTATTTCTTTCTCACTGCTTGTGTCTCTTTTTCTTTCTTACACCCTTTTAATCTTCCTCTCTCTCTGTGAGCTGTTCTCTCCTCTATAATTTTCACCGTCATGTTAACGACGAGACCATGATTTTCTACCACTTTCTGCTCTGTGTTCTATTTGTGTTGACAACCACAGCCGAGGGCGCCTCCGTTTGAAAAAAAAAAAAAACTTTCCAAATCGCTAAAGGTCAGTTATAATCACCGGCACACTTTTTTGTTGTTTATTCTCCTAAACACAATCAAAAACACAAATGCATCGTTAAGCAGAACAATGTAGCTTGTTCGCTTGCTTGCTTTGCTGGTTTTTGCTTTATTTACTGCACCACCACCATTGTTGTTTTTCCCTTGTACCCGTGCCTACATACAAAATTTTCGACAAGCGGCAACACAATTAAATTTCGCTTATCTCAATGGCATGCAAAGGCGTAAATGTTGAAATGCGCCTGAAAGTATGCAAAAAGACTTGTGGTGAAAATCCATGCTTCGCACATGTCTGCTCATTAGGAGTGCGAAATGCGGGATAGTGTGATTTTTTAGGTACCGAAAATTCCGGGATTTTTTTCTTACAATTTAAATATGAAAATTATTAAATCGTTTTTCGTTTAAAAGATCCCGAAAATCTCGGAAAAATGTTCATCTCTGGTGCTTATGTAAATTCAAATGTGTAGGGCTTTGCAGATGCATGAGTGTGTATGTATGTGTTACCACTTCCGGTTGCATTAAAAGTTTCACAGCTCAATCACAGTTAGTAATGTTGCTGCCAGTTTTCGAACTTCGTTAGATCCACCACTTTGGCACCGCGATTAGAGATTTCGGCACAATTTTCGGATCGTTTTAGGATTGTTTTCGGGACTTTTTCGGCAACAGTTATGTATCGTTTCGAGATCATTGGGGAGCAATTTGGAATTTTTCTTTGAACTTTTTCAGAACCATTTCGATGTCCTTTTCATGTTCATTTTAGGATCCAGGATAGGATAGGAGGAACAATTTCAGTATAATTTTTGATATGTTTCCGTATCGAGTCGGTAATATTTTCAGTATCATTTCTAGATCGTCTCATGAGTTATTAGGGATCGGGACGATTACGTTTTATATTTAGTTTTGGGACTTTCTCGGAACCATTTCGGTGGCTTTGCGTATTCATTTTAAGAGTATTGTTTAGGTGTTTACGGCACAATCATGAAATAATCCAGTAACACGTACGAATGTGCTACATTCGCATTGTTTTTTCTGTACCGGACCTACCGCAATCTTTTTTTTTTTTGCAACTCCAACACTTTTTAAAAAATTTTCAAACCGAACACTGGGAACTTATTTACAACAATACTTAAAGCATATGCTTCTGCCCCGAAGTACGTATCTATAGTTGGGTTTATGTATTCATGTGTGTAATATATTCAAAACATACCCTGCCGGAAAAATATCTAGTTCTGAAATGTTGTGCTTCTAGTACTTTTGGAACCAGTACTAGTTAGGTGTTGCTAGTTGTCATCGCTGCATTATCTTGTATATACCTCCGCACTAATTAAAAGACGTACAGTTTAGAACTAGTTCTTTTGTGGCTTATTTTTAGCTAGTTTCGTGTCCAAAAAAAATTCTGCTGTAATGATTACTCAATGATCAGCTTCGAACTATCGAAAATCTGCTGACTATCGGAAGCACTCTCATTGCTTTCTTCAGCACGAGTACTGAACTAGAATTTTGTGTCGTTACTTATCGACTTGCCTGCTGTGTATGTATGTATGTATGTGCGTATACAAGAAAATGTGAAAACTTACCGTTGTTGATAAGTGGCACAATTATGAGCAAAACCTGCTGCTACAGCAATGTTATCTCCCATTGTTTGGTTTATGTTTTATCACCTCTACATACATAGGTGTGGGTGTATGCGTGTGTGTCCTTTATATTGTATGGTCTTGCGTTTTGCCTTTAAACTTTTTAATAGCGCAAACTTAAAAGTGAAGATATATAGACGTATAAAAGTTTAACATTAAAATATTAAATGAGAAAACACGCCAAAGAGATTATGACAAAGATTAGTGTGGAAATACATATATTTAGCTACAGCTTAGATACGTAAGGGGCCTACATGTTCGAGAAAAGCTGAAAGGATGCGTCTAGGCAGGGTTGATGAGTTGTCCTGCATTCCGTATTCTCATCATACATAAATGTGTTTTCTATAGATTTTTATGAACTATAGTTTGCACTTCCATTTTTTTTTCTTATCATAAAGCAACGCCCACTTTTTCTGCAATGAGTTGCGTTCAGCTGCCTTTCTTTAAAGATTTATCCGTAACTAACTGCATCGGTCCGGTTGCTAAGATTATAGTGACTAGAAAATGGTCCCGAAAAATTCGCGAAACCGTCCCAAACGATTTCCGAAAGCGCCTCTAAAATTATCCTGAAAAACTCCCGAAATTCTGAAAAAACCGCAAAATGGTACTGAAAAATTAAAAAAAAAAAAAGTCTTTAAATGATGCCGAAAAAGTGCGGGAGCAATCTCGAAAGAATCCCGAAAACGATCCCGAATTGTGCCTGTAATGATGCTGAAAAAGTTAAAATGATTCCCGAAATTTTAAAAAAGTATAGAAACAATCCCAAAATATTAAAAAAAAAAAAATTCGAAGAGAATCACGAGAGAATCCCGAAAATTATCCCGAAAGGTTCCGGAAACAATCCCGAAATAGTCCCGATACCAATCCAGAAATTATTCGAAAATGGTCCCGAAAACGACCCCGGGGTGCTCCTGTCATCCCGAAAAAAAATTCGAAGAGAATCACGAGAGAGTCCCGAAAATATCACGAAATGATGGCGAAAAAGTCCTGAAAAGTTCCTAAATGGCTTTTGAAAATTAAAGCGAAAAAAGAATATCTAAATTTACTCTGGTCTAAATAACTTTTTTTTTTTACCGTTTAATCGCACTCTTGCCAAGTCACAATCATACTATCACATCATACCATACCATAATATCATGGCATCATTATATCATAACAGCGAGTTTTGGATATTGAGGGAACATCAAACCATTTCACCATATCATACCATCACGCCATATCATACCATCACGCCATATCATAAGATCACGTCATCATTACATCATAGCAATGAGTTTTGGATTTAGTTATACCTTTGATAAGAAATTTTTTCTTGTGTACCTTTCAATTATTTAAATTATTTATTTTGACAATTTCAGTCCTAAACAGCTACAGCTACTTTAGCTTTATTTATCAGATTACATTTTCTTGAGTTGATAGCGTCAACCTTGACGTCAATATCGTAAATGAGATTAAAAAGCTTTCAACATTAACAGCATTCGAATTCAAATTAGCTTAATAAAATTATAAATTGAAAACTTCACAATAACAATAACTAATAAGAATAAGTGCAAATGTCTGCTGAAAAAGGTATCTTACAGGCAGCTGTTTTTTGTAAAAATGGTGTAAGTAGACTTTTGGCAAAGAAATGTTTGAAGTGGCTGCTCAGCTCAAAGTTAAATAAAAATTTACAAAATTGAACTTATGTCCTTTTATGAAAACAAAAGGAAAAAAACAGCGCAATGCCGTCATGAAATCAGTAGACATCACATTGAAATTAACACAATTTAATCTAAATGTACAAAACATTTTCCACGAATCTTACCTTTACCTCCTGCCTCTTGCTTTATAGCTGATCTTAATATTTTTCAGCACTTTATATTGGCTTTTCACTTGCTTTTTTCTCTTACTCTTTTCATTTTGTCATACGCGCAAAAATGGAAAAATTGCAAAATCGAAGTCAATGCCATTTGACAGTCAGCACACAAACACACCCACACACTCACACAAAAATCAGACAAAAAATTGTCAAATAACGTGACTGACGTCAGTAAATAACAATAGCAACAACAAGAAGATACAAAGAAAAAACACTTTTTTTCTAAGCATTCGCTACATTACTTCAAAATTCTTTTAGGTAGCATAATATTGTTCCTTTTCCTCTGTTGCTTGCTTACAAGCAATCAAACGCTGCTGACGTTAGCGCAACAAATCTAACAGCCTGCCAGGAGTGTGGTGAGCGGAACGTGGGAGAAAATCTTCTTTATACTATGTGTCACACGTACAGAACTTTGTGCGTGTTTGCTACACAGTCTGAAATCCCTGAAAGCCGAAATTTTTATTAAATTCCTTGAATCCTTTTATTGGTGACATGTTTCGAAAAAATTGAGCACAGTGTGTGACTTTCTACAGCGTTGGAATACAAACAGAAATGTCGGCAGTACAATATCGTATCGCCAACGCCACGGGGGACTAAATTTTTTATATTTTTTCACCGCTCAAATAACACTTCGCAACAAGTTTGAACTTGCGAAAATTCCAAGAGGTTTGAAAAATTAAGTGATAAAATTATGCCTATGATTTGGAGCTGACGTGATGTGATTGTGTGTTATATGAAGTGACGATTTGATTGTGACAAAGGTTAGGTTATAGTGGCTAGCCTAGGCATAGCATAGAGGCTCACTAAATCCAGCCGACCTTAAAAAAATTATAATATAAATTACTGGTGATGACGTGACGTGATGATGCTATGCGATTTGATGATGTGATGGCATGATTTTTGTTTGAAATTTTAGATTTCCTAAATTGTTCAAAATGCGTGTTCTTATATTTTCTTACGTGAACATATTTCTTCTTTGGATATGATGTGATGTGATTTTTGTTGGGTTATAGTGGCTATCCCTCAGCATATCATAAAGGTTCACTTAGGCCGATTGGCTCATTGTCTTAAAAAAAAAATAAAAAATATGCCTATTACTGGTGATGACGTGACGTGATGATGCCATGTGATTCAATGATGTGATGCTATTTTTTTTTTAATATATATTTTTTTTTTTGAAATTTTATATTTTCCAAAAGTTATCAAAATCGCTCATTCTTATTTTTAAAACTACCCACTGTGCTTTGCTTATCTCTGATAATCCACATGCATGTTTTTGTACGTTGCGTTGACAGGCTAGCTAGCTGGCGTGCGTGCGGATATTCTGCTTTAAAAAAAAAATATTAACAATTGCATTCAATGGCTGCATTTTCTGATTGTCAACGACTGTCTGCGTATGCGACTTTACTTTGGCTTCACATTTTCTTTTTATCAATGCTTACTTTTCAATGGATTTTCTATTTCCAAGCGCGCTCTTATCAAATCATACGCGTAGACATTTACCATTGACATGTCGTTCCGAAGAAGTTTTATTGAAAATGAAAAGCAAAATGCTTTCATAGCACCAACGTCATGCACTCCATTCCTCTGTGTCCTCTGTCCACTTCACGCAATTTCTCGCTTCATTTGGAATTTTGTTTTTGTGCGTGTGTGATTTGATTTGAAAAGCTTTTTTGTCGTTGCTTGAAAAAAATGCTGCGAAATAAAAGTTTTTTCTCACCCCCCTCCGATGTCTTTCAACAACAATAATTTCTTTCTATTCAAAACTTTCTTTGCTTCCAGCTTTTTTTTACCATGTCTTCTCTGCCTTCTTCGCATAGCATATGTGCGCGTAATTGAACGCATGCAACAGCCAGCGTGCGCATTACTTAGATGAAGCTATTGAAAACCGGTGCTTTGGTCGCCCCCTGCGCCAACAACGACGGAAAACATGTCGCTCTTCAATGCCATTGCCATTGGCATACACATCATTTCCCCCTTGTTTTGTTGCTATTAAGCCTGACATTTGCTTCGCAGCATGCAAAATATTGAACTTGGATTTGTAATGTGGCGTCTGTTTACCCGCCTTTATGCGTATATTAGGGGTGATATAATAAAAATTCTGGGGGGAAAAATGCCACCTGTTCTAAAATATAAATTTAACTCACAAGATCAAAAAGTCACCGGTGTCAAAAGACCAAATTTTTGTCGGAAATAGAAGGCCACATGTCCGAATAATTCATTGGACCGAAATTTTTCTAGGAAAATCACAGTTACTTACAAAAATCACTGGTACCTAAAAAGTTACTGTTTAATGAAAGCGGTGATTTAAAAATTTCAAAAAAGAAATTAACTAACCCAGAAGTCACCGGTTCCAAATAACCACGGGCATGTGACTTACAAAAAGCAGCTCGAAAAAATTCACAGCACCAAAAGGTCGCTAGTTCCGAAGGCATCAGTAGACTTGGAAAAAATCACTGGTTACTTGAAAAATCACTTATTCTAAGAAAATCGCTGTTGTCATTAAAAATCACCGCTTAAAAAGTCGCTGTTTGAAAAAATGTCAATGTTCAGAGAAAGAACTTGTCACGGGCATGTTACTTACAAAAAGCAGCTCGAAAAAATTCACAGGACCAAAAGGTCTCTAGAAAAGACACTGGTTCCCTAGAAAAATCACTGATTCTAAAAAAAATCACCGTTATCAGCAAAAGTCACTGTTTGAGAAGTCGCTGTTTCAAAAAAATTCAATAGTTCAAAGAAAAAATTAGCTAACGCAGCAGTCACCGTTTCCCACCGGTAATTTGCTTGTGAGTAAAAATCACAGGACCAAAAAAGTCACTGGTCAAATAAGTTGTCATTTTAAAAAATTTCAGAAAATAAATTAACTAAATCGCTACCGGCTACAAATTGTCACTAATAAGTTGCTGGTGCTGAAAAGTAAAAATAAATCATTCTATTAGAAAGTAACTGGTAACAGTTCCAAGTGACTCACAAAAATTGTTATGCTATTATTTTTTCGTTAGAATAAGTACACCCCTAATGTGCCTATAAATTCACAATAACATGCATACTTAGTCAACTACTTATAACTGCTCTTACTCGGAAGTTCATCATATATGCCCCGTTGTGTTGGCTGCGCTGAAATTTACATTCCCCTGTCATTTACATACTCTCGAGGCAGTTGTAATGACGACGACTACATGGCTGAATAGTTAAACTAACATAGCTTAACAACAATTCTACATGCATTTAAGAGAGAGCACACGCCTGCCATATGTTCTGGAACGCTTATGCGCTTAAGTGCTTGCCTTGCTTCAATGTTGACTGTAATAAGGGAAATATCAAATATTATTTTGCTATTGCGAACATTTTTCTTTTTTTTTTTAATGCATGCATATGTTGGTTGGAAAAAATAATATTGCATACTTATGGGCGCACAAACACACACACACACACAGACATTAACCCTACCAACCATGGCTAACCATGGTGAAACTCTGATTCCAAAAATTCACAAATTTTTACTAACACCAACGCATATTTTTAGAATTTGTATGGAAAACGACAAGTGCCTAAAAGTATGCTTCACACTTACACTCAAAAATATTTTCAACATGGGTAAAAAGTGAACCTCTCTGAACAAAATTACCCACTTTTTTATCCTCTTTTTTGGTAAGCGCGACTCAATGATTATCCAGATTTTTATCCGATCATGGTTGGCAGGGAATCTGTGCTGCTATTTGAAACGTTCACTTGCATGCCGAATGTTTGAAGTGTTTCCGACTTGCCATTGAATTTTTATTTACATGTGTTGGAATATGTTTGCAAATACAATGATGTATGTACATATGTAAATGTATATGTACGTATAGATACTACAGATATTTAAATATGCATACGAGTTTAGAAAAATTTATGAACACAAAAATTTAATAATTATAACATCAGCAGCTTTTAAAGATGCGTTGATGTGATGTAATGATCATGTGATATTTTTATAAAAAATTTATATCGAATTCTCGGACGAATTTCTTATTTCATGAACTTCTATCTACTGACTTACACAAGCAAAGATATGATATAAGCACACTGTGACGTTATGATTTTTTTGTACAAATGTAAGAGTAGTGCGACATTAGCATGTGATATCATGAAGATATGTTGGTAAATCTAAACCTAAATTGACTATAGGAAGCAACAAATTGTACTGCGTTTTTATATAATGAATTACTATTAAGATACTAATGATATACAGTGATTTGATGCCGAAAAGATTATCACAACTTACCTCACTTAAAAAATTTGCATTCAAGTGATATGTTAAAAATATCATATGATGTTAAAATATGTGATGCATATCGTGAATTTATTGTGTAGACATTTGAAAAATGCAAAAGGAAACGGATAAAATTGTTGAGATACAATTTTATGAAAGTACGGGCAGACTGTTACTTGTTGATGCGATATGCAATATGAAGTGATATCACGCTCCTTTGATATTATGCCATGTCTAAGTTTATTTAGAGAATATACTATACTTCATAGTTGTAAATTTGTGTGAAATATGTTATTGCAAATAATCGAAGCCGACTTGAAGAAGTTCACAAAATACCGATTACAAATTTGGTTTATTTCATGCTGCGCTTGTCATACGATGTCATGGTGATGAGGCTATCGCATGATCATTAAATCATATGATGGTGGATGTGATTTTGCTAAAATTGTAAGAAAAATTACGCCGGGTTAGTATTAGAGTATCAACTGACCTAGGCAGGTTAACATTTTTGTAATCACATGATGATATGGTGATATGATGATGTGACATCGAATTGATCGATCAGCACACAAAGTATTTTTCTAAAAAGGCTGCATAATTTGTTGTTTTACTATATCGTGATTATATAAACATGGTACAAAACAATGTGGCTGATTTCGTGTTGCGATCACATGATACTACGATACTACTGATGGAAAAGTATTTCTAATAATTATAATTAATTAGTTCATTTGCTGCCCCCCCCCCCATGTCAAAATTTACTTGAAATAGCTTACATATCTACATCAATATTCTGCAACATCTCTTTTCGATGATGATTTTTTATCAATGTCACTCTAATGATGTAGATTTATTTACAGAGATGTATATATCGATAAGTCATAAGACTTATACTAACTTGTTTTCTTTTCATTTTTCATCATCTTGCCTCATGGCCAATCGACTTTGCTTATACATATGTACATACTTCAAATTTCGTATATGAGTGCAAATATCACTTAATCTCTGAATTTTTATAAATATTATGGATCCGCACCTTTTTGTTGCTATTCAATTTATTGAGGAAATAAAAAATATTGACGACTCAAGTTCTTTTGGTCGTATTTCCTTTAGAAAAAAACTATTTTTTTTCACATTTTTCCCATGTCACGCTGTACACTTCATCACACTCTTACAAAGCACTCTAACTTTTCTATGCGTAATTCATTCATTCATTCACATTTTCGTTCATTCCTTTGAATTTTATATACATATGTATATTTATTTGCCCTGCATCGTGCTAACCATCATGTTTTCCATGCACTCTAAATATTAATATGACCTTTTTTATGATTTTATTTTGTCATAGTATAAAGTCCAAAAGAAAGGAAAGAAAATATGCAGATTTGTGTTGAAATGCAAATATTGACTGCTCCTCTTTGCATATTGAAAATGTTTGCCCATATTTGTATTTTTTTTTATTGACATTGTGTTTTTTGGTTATTTGCATAATCATTTCATATGAAGTTAAAATCTTGTGAGTACGCCAAAAAAAAGTCAGTTCAAAGAACTTTTCTATTTAAACCATTTTTGCGTCGGTAATATTTTCAGCTGAAGTGTTTTTGTGTGATTTAAAATTTTTTTTGTGACTTACCGAGCCTCCTGCTTCACATTTCTTCTCAACTAAATCGTCCCCCCTCTTACTACACAAATCGGAAAGAAGTTCGTTGGTAACCGGAACGTTCCACTTACGTTATGGTTACGGAGCATAGATGTAGCAGCGTGGGTATCTGAAAACATGCAACTTTAAAGTAACTGGAACTTTAAAGTAACTGCAACTTCAAAGTAACTGAAACTTTAAAGTAACTGCAACTTCAAAGTCACTGAAACTTTAAAGTAACTGCAACTTCAAAGTAACTGAAACTTGAATGTATTTGCAACTTTAAAGTAACTGGAACTTGAATGCAACCTTAAACTAACTAAAACTTTAAAGTAGCTGTAACTTTAAAGTAACTGTAACTTTAAAGTAACTGAAACTTGAATGTATTTGCAACTTTAAAGTAACTGAAACTTTAAAGTAACCCCAACTTCGAGGTAACTGCAACTTTAAAGTAACTGCAACATCAAAGTAACTGAAACTTGAATGTATTTGCAACTTTAAAGTAACCCCAACTTCGAGGCAAATGCAACTTTAAAGTAGCTGCAACTTTAAAATTTTGGAGATTTTTGGGTTGGCTAGTGATCACGACCTTCTCAAGTTTCTCACACCGGAGTAGGGCTGAAGCTACTGGTGCTCGACCGTATTGGAGGTTTCAACGAAATAAAAATGCTTTCAGGCTTTGTTTAGCTGCTAATCCGAGTTCCGTTTATCACACTTTCCATGGTGCAAAATATTAAAAAAACGTTCAAAAAAAAAAAAAAGAGGCCAAAATTCCAAAAAAACAAGAAACCATCATAAGCAATAAGAACGGAAAAAACTGACCAATCTCCAAGCGTTAGCCAAGTGTCAACAGTGGTTTACTGCTCCAATTGTGTGCTGGCAAAAGAGAATTGAAAAAGCGAGCAATTCGCAGTGAAGCAGAAAGCCAAATAGGCAAAAGAAAATAAGTTTATTTAACGTTTGTGACATTCGCAAAGACTATTTGTCAAAATGTGGATTTCCCAGTGAACGGTGAATTTTTTTGACATATTTTTTTTTGTCATACTTCCGGTGCCGTTCAAGGCATTAGTAATACCCAACAAACATTGCAATAAACGTTTTTAGAAATTATTTAAAGTAAACTTGCTATTAATTTCCATAAAGTTTTAAAAGCAAAGTTTTTAAAAACTTTAAAAACGAGCTTTTGTAAATCGCTAAGCTTTGCAATTAAAGAGCAAATATTCGCTAAAAACATTTTCTTTATAAGCCATTCTAATAATGCATAAGGCACCTGAATAAATTAAAAAAAAAAAAAGCTAAGCGTTTTGTAAGCTTCATGCAAGCTTTTGTAAAAGTTTACTCAACATTAATTTTGCTTGCTGGGTAACTTTTTTTTATATTCATGTATGTTTGCTTGTATGCGGATTATGAATACGTTGCTTAAATATGGCTGACACCAGAAAATTATTATGCGATGATTAATGGTTATTTGCACAGATGAAAGAACAACAAATACTATGGCCACAAAAAGGACACGTTCAACGCAGTAAGGCCAGTAAAAATGGTCTAAAATAGTTAAAGCAAATCGTTCACACTCTGCTTCGTTAGTATGTAATTGCATGGCTGCGTGCTGTGGTGCGTGGTGCGCTGAATTTCTTCATCTTAAGTTTTTTGTGTGGGACAGCTTAGAACCTGCTGCGAAAGTGGGTGAGGAAGGGGGACCAAATAGTCTTTGAACCAACAAATTTAAAGCCTACCTTTTTGCAACATTTAATTCAGATTTATGCTTCGAGCGGTGCGCATTTTGTGTGGGGTGCGTGCGAAATTGCGTTGATAATAGCGAAAGATTGTTACGAGGGTTACTTGAAATGGTTTGGCGAAATGTAACACATAGCAACTTCGAAACTCAAGCATTCTATCTGCATTAGTGAGGGAGATATGCCATGTTCTGGTTTCCTAAATCTCTTTTAAAAAAGTGTATACCTCGTGGGCGGTGCCACTCCTACTTTCAAAATATTTAAAAAAATTGTATAGAGAATACGAAAATTTTAAATTTTATCATTCTAACTGCAACAGTCAATGAAATATGGCCATTTCAATTTTTTCTACCTCCTTTTTAAATAACTTTTAAAAGCAAAAGTAGGCGTGGTCGAAAAGCGATTTTGCTTATTTTCTTTAGTACTCATATGTATCACAACAACATTATGCCTCCTACCAAATTTCGTTATTCTAGTCAATGCGGTTATCTTTCTGAAGTTATTAACAGTCGAAGTTTGAAAAATTTTCCCGTATTTGTGGGCAGTGCCACACCCCTTTTTCAAAAATTTGACAAACTCGTCTATAAAATGATGAGATAAAAAATTTCTTTAGCTGTTTTCATAAGTGAATTATCTAATTTTTGCGTTTTTCGAAATTTTCACTATCGACAAAAGGGGCGTGGTTATTTTTCGATTTTGCACATTTTAAATAGTAATCTCCCTTGAAAGTAAAGTACCGTGTGTGCCAAAATTAATTGAAATATCTAAGTTTTACGCAAATTATCTTGCTCACGGACAGACGGGCGGATGGACGGACATATCTCAACCGATTTCTCTGTTCATTTAAAGAACATTGCTATATAGAACCCACTAAGCATTTATCGCCATCTCTAATTGGTAGCTAACATTATTATCTCCAAATTTCTACCTTAAAAACCTTTACACACGATATATCGAACCGCACTCGTATGTGAAAAATATTTACCTTTTATTTTACACCCTCACAAATAAAAGTTTTGCCTCTAACATTACAAAAACTATTTTTGTTGTAGAAAATTATGATTTCTTAATCTGATCATTAAGTATAGGAATGTCTGAGTATTGTCAAATACATTAAAGATACAAAACACAAACTCAGTGGTGGGCGTGCTTATCTAAATAACGATGAAAAGAAAATGAGGCACAATACACAGATGCACACACACACACACAAAGCTGCGGTCTTATCAAACGAAATTATAAACATACAAATCACACATACTTACATACATTTGTCAGTTTATGCCTGCAAGAAGGCAATAAATCACATCAAATCGAACGCAAACAGGCACAATAAATGGTCTGAGGTTCATAGAGGTGTACGGCGTTTGCACACATACATACAACAATAAATTGCTGTCGATAAGCATGTAGAGCACAGTAGGTTGTGGCACACAGAACACTCGGGATGCAGAACCGGGTTTTCAGAAACATGCTTGAGTTGCCTTCTTCTTGCTTCAACATCGATTTCGATACAGTTCGGGAGCTAAACGGATTTGGTATCGAGATCTTTGGAAACAATAGAGTATCTTCTAATATATATTGTCTCGACATACTCAACAGAGTACACGGGTTCGAACACTTCGTCCGTGCCTGATCTTATCTGAAATGTTGGAAATCGGAGAATAATCTTTTTTTTTTTTTTTTGTGAGAGCCCAAAATGTGTATATGAATACTCTTCGGATCATAGTGCCTTTATCTTTTCGTATTAAATGAGCTGTCCAATAAAGTATTCGAACATGATTAAATTTCCGATCTTATCAGTGGCAACCCCTGTCCGACGGCCAACTAAGTAGTTCCTACTGCACGCTAGAAGTAGTCCGTACTTGACACATAACCGGTTCGGCTTACAATCTAGTTCATCATAACCGCTTCCTTGAATACTCTATAGCGTAGTACGAGTAAGTAATTTTTGCAATAAGTCGTCTGTTGTTTGCTCAGAAATTTCTTGTTTGTCTGCAACCACTTCGATGTGAAGCTTAATGTGAGCTAGAGCAGAGCACAAGAAATGGAAAATGTCTGTTTACTATTTTATATATGTATAAAAAAAAAAAAAATAATAATTTTCCATTTCACTTTGCGTGCTATTTTTGTTTCCATTTTAACTTTTATTTATTGGACAGTAAAAATTATTGTTTCCGAAAATGTCTCGTTTAAAGTTGATAAATTATTAATATCTTCTGATGTAGCTTTTTGCCTTTTGAATTGCAATATTTAAGATTAAAAGTGTAGAACTGGCTGTATTATAGTTTTGTCCATATAACGGTGGTTTGCAACGCTATAAAATGAGCGAGATAGATATAGAGTTCCATAGAGCAAAGTTCTTAGAACGAACAGAGGAATCGATTGAGATATGTCCGTGCTCCAGTGATTTGTAATTGATTTCTGTGCAAAGTAAGTTCCTATTTAAAATGGCTAATTTCGAACTTAAACCACGCCCCTTTTTTCGATATCGAAAATTTCGAAAACGTATAAAATAAGATAATTCAGTAATAAAAGCAGCTATAACGTTAAAATTAGTAAACTTTATTATGAATTGATAATAAAACCCACATATGAATGAACCAAACTTCGACTGTTAATAACTTCAGAACCGTTGACAGCGATAAAGACGACTGGCGCGCTATTATTATCTTTTTTTTAACTATAAGCCTTTTGATCAACCCTCTGTGGGATAGTTTTTTTTTTTTGTGGGCGCATGTGTGCATCACCAAATAAATACTTCAACGTGGTTGCGCTCAATTTTATTACTTTAACAATGCATTTCTCCATAAGATTTATTGTTTTGCAATAAAGTTGGCAAATGCTGCAATTAAAACACTAAAGTAAGAAGGAAGCATGTCAGTAAACTACTAGAATAGCCCGTATTGAACTAGTCCTAAAATGTCTAAACTTAGCAATGCAGTAAAATTTCTAATTTCAGACAACAGCAGAAGCGTATATAGCTAGAAAAATCTGAGTAGAGTTTTGGTGTTGAATTTTCCAGTTTTTGGGCGCAGGTCACGCACCCGGTATGGGTTTTTTTTAAAGGATTTTTTTTATTTTTATTTTTACTTTTATTTTTTTATTTCTATTTTTTCTTACTTTTTTTATTTCTTAAATTTTTTTTCGTAAATGCATATTTCTATTTACTTTTATTTTTTTTATTTCTATTTTTTCTTACTTTTTTTATTTTTATTTGTCAAACAAAAGCAATTTTCACCATACGTGGCCAGTGGCGCCATATCGTTTTGCGTCAATTCAAAATTCCTCTCATACACATTTATCAGAAGGTATTTGCTTTGTTAGTGATTTACATAGAAAAGTTATAAATAACAAAAATTCTAGCGCGTAAATCGAGATTTGCCTGAATTTGGCGCTGAAGCTGTCAAAGCACATCAAATGTTTTGATATTTCAGCCAAAAAGTATGCCACAACAAAAAACTAAATTCAAAATTTAAAAAGCGAAGTCACAAAGCGTCCCTACCAACCATGGCTAACCATGGTGAAACTCTGATTCCAAAAATTCACAAATTTTTACTAACACCAACGCATATTTTTAGAATTTGTATGGAAAACGACAAGTGCCTAAAAGTATGCTTCACACTGACACGCAAAAATCTTTTCAACATGGGTAAAAAGTGAACCTCTCTGAACAAAATTACCCACTTTTTTATCCTCTTTTTTGGTAAGCGCGACTCAATGATTATCCAGATTTTTATCCGATCATGGTTGGCAGGGGTTGGATATTCCTATGCATGAATATGTGTATCTGTGTGTCTGGCTATGTGTGTGTGTAGCAAGACTTCAATCCAGTTACATTCAGCGCAGCATGGATTAACACAAACAATGTCCGATTGCTGGCCGTCACTCACTGATTTGTCAAGCCTCAGTCGAGCTTTGTTTATTTCATTTTTTTTTTTTGTTTTTTTGTAATAAATTTGTGTTGCTATTTTTTCTGCAAACAGCGCAGTGACAAAACAATTCGGATATTAAGAGATGGTTTGCTTTTGTAAAACATCGTTATAGTCCGCAAAAACGTTGATCAAAAATGATTTAACGCCAAGTTGTGAAATGGCTTATTGAACGACCGTGACTGAATAGTGGAAATTCTACTTTTGAGAGAGACAGAGAGAGAGAGAACATTAATAACGCGGAAGTTGCTGGAATGTAGAAATGCGGAATGTAGGCTGTCACAACAGAAGATTAAAAAACTTTTAAAACATCGACGATTTCAGGCCGTTAAAAAAAAAAATCTACGAAAATATGAAGCGAGAAATGCAAACAGCATTTCCATTAACCCACTGTGGACTTCTTAAGTTATAAAATATTGCAAGAAAAACGGGACCGATGGACCCCAAATACCATGGTTAATATACAAATATGTAGTTAGAAGCAGTGATAGTGATAGTGATAGTGATAGTGATAGTGGTGGTGAGAGTGATAGTGATAGTGATAGTGATAGTGATAGTGATAGTGATAGTGATAGTGATAGTGATAGTGATAATGATAGTGATAGTGATAGTGATAGTGATAGTGATAGTGATAGTGATAGTGATAGTGATAGTGATAGTGATAGTGATAGTGATAGTGATAGTGATAGTGATAGTGATAGTGATAGTGATAGTGATAGTGATAGTGATAGTGATAGTGATAGTGATAGGGATAGTGATAGTGAGAGTGATAGTGATAGTGGTTGTGATAATGATAGTGATAGTGCTAGTACAATACTAGTGATGATGCCAATACGTTCTTGGACACATAAGGCTAATCTCACCCATTTCAAACTTTTGCTGTCACCACCTAACTTTCGAAATGTATTACATATGGTTGCTTTTAATTTGTTTCCAAACTTTAATCCATTTTCGAAAACTTTTTCAAACAGCTGTGTCAGACTTTCCACAATTTTTGCTGCTACGTAAAATGAGCCATCAATACTCAACAATAAAACATGGTTTGTCACATACGAATGCAATCAACAAAGATATTTGCTGTGGGTAAGCAAGAGGAAAAGCAACAACAACAAAAACAACACAACATGAGTTTCCCATAACTTTTTTACCCAAACTAAAGACTATCGAAATTATTGTTGTGTGTCTGTTCAAGCAAAATGGCAGCTAATTTCGACAGCTAGTTAGTGTGGAGTTAGCTTTATTGGATCTCCCTTTTTATGGGAATTTTTTTTTTTTTTCGGCTTGACTTTGTAAATGGCTCTTAGCTTATACGCAAAGGACCAGTAAACTTTCATCAAAGTCCATTAAATTCATAAATCACTCGTTGCAATACAAAAAGACGAAGGCGGTGAAAATAATGAATGAAGCGCAAACAGAAAAGAAAAAGAAAGTTCGGCAAAACCAAAAAAAAAAAAAACAATATTGCCATAGCGAAAGTCGATTAATGGCAGTCAAATAGTTGCAGAGGCAAGCTTTTGCACTTTTTATGGCGTCTATTTACACATATGTGAGACTGCTTGTGTGTGCGCAAATAGATGTACATACATACATATGTATATCGTTAATAACAACAATAAAGGGTGTAATAGTCAGCCAAGTTTCAAGTCAATTTGTGCTCAATGAATGTTAGAACCGCATTGTCAGTGACAGCGACACACCCTAGGCGGGAATGGTTATTGGCATTACTAACTGCACATATGTACATAAATGCCAAATGGGCTGTGAGTCGCCAAACGCCAACGCCAATGTCATCACCATCAGCGCCAACGCACTCCATATCAACCAACGTCTTTGTCGGCTGGGCGTGCTTTGCCGCAACGTTATTAGCTTTTCGTAGTATTCGCATGTTGGCTGTCTATACAGTTTTGAAGTTGTTGTTGTTGTAGTTAGCTATTAATTTTTAAGTATTTTTCTTTTTACTATTTCAAAATTTATTTGACTTTTCACACAATTGGAGGCGGTCTTTATAGCTGTCGGAAATAGCATCGTCGTATGCCGCCTCGTTGTTTGGCACCAAATTGGATGAAGTCATTGCACTTGCTTTAGACTCCATCAATAGAACTGTTTAATGACTTTATTTTACTTAATAATGTATAGTAAAGATGTCTTGAAGCTTTTAAAAGTCAGCCAATATTCTTGGACGAGAGTGTGCGGTTGAGGGTTGTACAATTTAATTTGATTTGCCAAGGCATTACAATTCGAAAGGACTTAACTAGCAGTTAAAAGGTCACTGAACGTTTTTATTTCGAATGCCAAGAATTCCAGACAGATATATCCCACACACTAAGTCGATTTTAGACATTGCGCTTACGTACATTGATTCTTCTGGCGCCGGTGATGGTCGTTTGTCGGATGTGCCCATCTTCTGGTACTAGTCCTCCAGTGAAAAACCCCTTGGACTTAAAACTCGGACCAGCCTTTTAAATTTATTGTAACCTTTAATGAAGAACTTGATATCAATAGTAAGAGTAAGAGTGAGAAAAGTTATCGGGTAATCGAAAGCAATAGTGATAAATGCAAATAGAACCCTTTATTGTTATCCAAAATTTCCCCACAAATCGATTGTTTTGTTATGATTAACCTTTCCTACCCTTTTCTGGATATTAAACTTACTATATTAATATGTAACTATTTAGATAACACAAAAACAATTTTGTTATCTCATCTAAACACCATCATAACTGCGAGAAAAGCTCTGCGTGTGGCTTCATTCAAACACATGCAACAATCACCGTCACAGAAGTATCCATATATATTTATGATGTAATAATAAACTTCCGTGCGAATTTGGGAGCATATCAGCAAAACAAAAAAATTTGTTTTCAAAACAAACAACGAACAATAGAATGAATTATCAGGACATCAATTGAAATGTGCTGCAACGCAAAAATCGAACCCAAATCGTCCATAAATGGCGGTGGACACTTTAATGTTATTAGTAAAATAGATAACTATATTACCAAATACACATACATAGAATAAAATAAAATAAAATAAAATAAAATAAAATAAAATAAAATATAATAAAATAAAATAAAATAAAATAAAATACAATAAAATAAAATAAAATAAAATAAAATAAAATAAAATAAAATAAAATAAAATAAAATAAAATAAAATAAAATAAAATAAAATAAAATAAAATAAAATAAAATAAATTAAAAATAAAATAAAATAAAATAAAATAAATTAAAAATAAAATAAAATAAAATAAAATAACATAAAATAAAATAAAATAAAAATAAAATAAAATAAAATAAATTAAAAATAAAATAAAATAAAATAAAATAAAATAAAATAAAATAAAATAAAATAAAATAAAATAAAATAAAATAAAATAAAATAAAAATAAAATAAAATAAAATAAATTAAAAATAAAATAAAATAAAATAAAATAAAATAAAATAAAATAAAATAAAATAAAAATAAAATAAAATAAAATAAACTAAAAATAAAATAAAATAAAATAAATTAAAAATAAAATAAAATAACATAAAATAAAATAAAAATAAAATAAAATAAAATAAAATAAAATAAAATAAAGTAAATATAAAATAAAATAAAATAAAATAATATAAATTAAAAATAAAATAAAATAACATAAAATAAAATAAAATAAAATAAAATAAAAATAAAATAAAATAAAATAAAATAAATTAAAAATAAAATAAAATAACATAAAATAAAATAAAATAAAAATAAAATAAAATAAATTAAAAATAAAATAAAATAAATTAAAAATAAAATAAAATAAAATAAAATAAAATAAATATAAATAAAATTAAAATTAAAAAAAAAATTTTAAATAAATTAAGTTAAATAAAATAAAATAAAATAAAATAAAATGAAATAAAATAAAATGAAATAAAATAAAAAAAAATAAATAAAAAAAAATAAAAATTAAAAAAAATTTTAAAATAAATAAAATTAAATAAAATAAAATAATATACAAGTCAGTTAAAATATTATTATCCCACAAAAAGTATACCGCCGATACTTATATGTATTCAAATATTTGTTGTTCTTGTAGACTCACTCGCTCATCTCAAACTCAAAAACATCCTACAGGAAACATTTACACGCCCGTTCAACGTTGATAGTCCCAAAAAGGGAAATACAACCTCCCAACTTTTGCCGATGCGACACTTGCCTAGACCAAGCTATGCTCCAAAGCAATTTATATTTTTTTTTATTTCTCTATTTCACATTTACAATATGTTGCCAATTTTGCCCCTTCTTTACAGTTGACGTATAGCTGTGCAGCATCAGCAACATTTCCGTGCAGCCGTCGACAACTTCGTGGGGCTTGCCCTATTCCCGCTCTTTCCAAGAGACTGCTTCCTTTATTCCTTTTCAATACTTTTTTGTCGGTATGCGATTTCCTTGTGGCGTCTTAATGTTTGCCGCACTGCTAGCCACACGAGTGACAGCAAGTGTGTCCGGTTTTTTTTTGTTTTTTGTTGTACTCAATTTTTTACGATTCTTCGTTGCGTTGCAGCGCCAGTTCAGGAAGTCATAAATAGCGCACATGGGTGGACACTTAAGACATCAGCAAAACTCACAACGATGTAATAAGAAATAATAAAATTGGTATCATCAATGACTTTGGCTAACTGGCAATGGAGCTGCCTTCTGTTGCGGCTTTAAAAAAATTAATAATATTGGACGGTGACTTTAGGGGTGATGAGGGGTTGCAGCAACCATTCCAGCAGTCCACCTATCGTCTCATATGTATCTTTGCTTTGGCTAAAAAAATGTCTTTTGAAAGAGTGCAAATGCTACAGTTGAAATAACAAGAAAAGAGGATGCTTTGTTATTGGAAATTCTTGTATTTTATTTTATTTTGTTTTGTTTTATTTTATTTTATTTTATTTTATTTTATTTTATTTTATTTTATTTTATTTCATTTTATTTCATTTTATTTCATTTTATTTTATTTTATTTTATTGTATTTTATTTTGTTTTATTTTATTTAATTTAATTTTATTTTATTTTATTTTTAGTTTATTTTATTTTATTTTATTTTTATTTTATTTTATTTTATTTCATTTTATTTTATTTTATTTTATTGTATTTTATTTTGTTTTATTTTATTTTATTTTATTTTATTTTATTTTATTTTGCTTTATTTTATTTCATTTTAGGTATCAAAGTTTAACTGCTTTCTTCAAATTCTATACCCAAGAGCATGATGGAAAAATAATGACCCCCAAAATCAAATAGCCAAAAGACTACAACCCTAATAAAATGACAACGATAAATTTGAAGACATTAAAATATTTTAACAACTCTGTCAATTGCTGACATTTGTACGTACACCGTGGACGCCATTATTAACACTGACTTTAACAGTACGAATTTATTACCGTTTTGCTACGCTCAACACATTTCCAATCATTGCTGACGCAGCTGTCGTCGTTAACTAAAAATTATTTTTCGTATGGTTGTTGTTGTTTTTTTTTTGTTGTTGTTGCTGCTATCAATAATGCGGTCGTAATGATGACATTGGTTCTCATCATTTCCAGTCGTTTCTTTGTGGGTTTGATGAAATGAAATTTATTCACCATCCACTTCAACAGCCATGGACAACAATTCAATCATTCAGACGGTCATTCAATCATTCAAACATGCAATCACACACAATTTCGCTCGCTTTTTTTTCACTTCCAATTTATTCATGTTAAAAATATATATTTTGATTTATATTGACGAGATGTATGTGGCAGCTCTGTAAAGAAGATGTTTTGTTTGGTTCGGAGGCTCTTTTCGATTGATTTCAATTTAGAAATCAATTTACCAAAACAATTTTTATTCGTCACGGCAGAGAATTTGCATAAAGCTTTTGTTGAACTTTGCGTTTGGGCATTTGTCTTGACATTTGAAAAGTCATCTCGCAATGCAAAGATTCATGACTATGACGTAAGTTATTTCACACCGACAAAATGGCAAAGTTGGGTTAACTTGAGCGACTTAAACCTTCCCTCTGTCAACTGATGCAATGATATAAATAAAACCTTAAATATTGGTACAATTTGATTCCCTTACCCAACACAGTATCCGCTTCTTACCTTAGCTCCCATAACATCAATAATGTGCCGTCTGAGTAAGATAAAGAATCCTACAGACACAATGCTTTTTAAACTTTTTTCTTTGCTGCTATGAAGCTCAATTCTCTACGTCGGCTCTACATTAAAAAAAAAAATTATTGAGATAAAAAAAGACACAACAAAACCCACAACATAAAATCGCATTCAAGTTGCCAACTTACGCTGTAGCAACAAGCTACAAGGAGCTTTACTTGCAAAATGGCTGCTGACTGCTGTCTGCTACTTTTTACCGCTAGTATTTTGAAAAAATTCTGCTTGCAACATGCAACTTACTTGTGCATCAACGCCAACGGGAAGAAAGGTAAACAAACAAAACTTTAGCGGAAGTAACATGCAACGCTATTGGCAGCTTCTCTGTTAAGCGTTACGCTCTTCATCCGCATAGAAACTTCGTTGTTACTGCGATCTTTTGCTGCACATTTGAGCTTCGTGCCTTGACTTGTAGCTACCTAAGTGGCTGATTAAGTTACGTGAAGAGCACAAACAATCTAGTCAGAGATAATACCACTTGCGATTTGGAATTTTCCAAACTCTACTCAAACTAGTCGAGTAAGGGTCACCCATTCTTTTTTGTTATATTTTACTTCATTTTATTTTATTTCATATTATTTTATTTTATTTTATCTCATTTTATTTTATTTTATTTTATTTTATTTTATTTTATTTTTTCTTATTTTATTTTATTAAATTTTATTTTATTTTATTTTATTTTATTTTATTTTATTTTGTTTTATTTTATTTTATTTTATTTTATTTTATTTCATATTATTTTGTTTTATTTTATCTCATTTTATTTTATTTTTTCTTATTTTATTTTGTTGAATTTTATTTTATTTTATTTTATTTTATTTTATTTTATTTTATTTTATTTTATTTTATTTTATTTTATTTTATTTTATTTTATTTTATTTTATTTTATTTTATTTTATTTTATTTTATTTTATTTTATTTTATTTTGTTGTTGGATTTTTGCGGTCTATTTTGTTTACATATTTGTAAGTTTTTGCAAGCTCGAGACCAAATAAACAATAATTCGTAATGAATTTAATTGTCAGTTTTTTGGGAAAAATTGATAATTGGAGAAAAATTACAAAGGAAAAATCAACAGCGATGGATAGGATTACATGTTTCAGAGTTTCCAGGCTCATCATCAGATCCCTTTTCGGACACGGATTCGAACTCGTGTCTGCACCAAAGCCTTCTTCTTCTTTAAATGGCCATCTAACCGCCTGAGCGATTTTGACCGTCCAACATAGCTCGCCAGTCATTTCTTCTTTGCGCCAACTGGCGCCAATTGGAGACCCCACGAGATCGCAGGTCGGTCTCCACTTGGTCCTTCCATCGGAGTGGTGGTCTTCCTCTTCCTCTGCTTCCACCGGCGGGTGCCGATAAGTATACCTTCTGGGCTGGAGCGTCTTCGTTCATTCGCACGACGTGGCCTAGCCAGCGAAGCCGCTGTGTTTTAATGCGCTGTACTATGTCGACGTCTGCGTAAAGCTCATACAACTCATCATTAAATCTTCTTCGGTACTCGCCGTCGCCAACGCGTAGAGGCCCATAAATCTTTCGCAGAACTTTTCTCTCGAATACTCCCAATGCTTCCTCGTCAGATGTTGTTAGTGTCCACGCCTCTGCACCATATAGCAGGACGGGAGCGATGAGTGACTTGTAGAGTGTGATTTTCGTGCGTCGAGAGAGGACTTTACTTTTCAATTGCCTACTCAGTCCAAAGTAGCATTTATTTGCAAGAGCAATTCTTCGTTGGATTTCTAGGCTGGCATTATTGTTGGAGTTTATGCTGGATCCAAGGTAAACGAAGTCCTTCACTATTTCGAACTTTTTGGTGCCAGCAGTGGCGTGGGTGCCAAGGCGCGAATGCGCTGACTCTTTGCTTGATGACAGCATGTACTTCGTTTTGCCTTCGTTCACCACCAAACCCATTTTTTCCGCTTCTTTTTCTAGTTTGGAGTACGCAGAGGTTACGGCACGGTTGTTAAGGCCGATAATGTCAATGTCGTCAGCATATCGCACACTAAATCAAAAAGAGTCACAACTCAAAATCCGAGTAACTTTCAGTTAATTGCTTCTGGATCGCACAAAAGTGATTTGAATTTTAAAAACTTGACATCACTGTGCTCTTTAAAGAGTAACGATAATAGTCAAAAAGAAAAATATTGTATGTACTGGCTGCACTACTTTTTATTAGGCAATTTATGCCAAGAAAGCGACCAAAAAAAATTTTGAGTTGTGACTGTTTTTGATTTAGGGTGCGATATGCTAACAGTTGCACGCTTTTATAGAATATTGTTCCAGCGCGGTTGAGTTCTGCAGATTGTATTATTTTCTCCAACATCAAATTAAAGAAATCGCACGATAGGGGGTCACCTTGTCTGAAACCTCGTTTAGTTTCAAACGGCTCGGAGAGGTCCTTCCCAATTCTGACTGAGCTGGTGGTGTTGCTCAATGTCATTTTGCAAAGCCGTATAAGTTTTGCGGGGAAACCAAATTCAGACATAGCGGCATATAGGCAGCTCCTTTTCGTGCTATCGAAAGCGGCTTTAAAATCAACAAAGAGGTGATGTGTGTCGATTCTTTTCTCACGGGTTTTCTCCAGGATTTGACGTATTGTAAAAATCTGGTCGATGGTAGATTTTCCAGGTCTGAAGCCACACTGATAAGGTCCAATCAGTCTGTTCACGTCAGGCTTCAATCGTTCGCACAATACGCTTGACAAGACCTTATATGCGATATTCAAAAGGCTGATTCCGCGGTAGTTGGTGCAGTTTGCAGGATCACCTTTTTTGTGGATTGGGCAAAGAACACTTAGATTCCAATCTTCGGGCATGCATTCATCCGACCATATTCTGCACAGAAGCTGGTGCATACGCCTTACCAGCTCCTCGCCGCCATGCTTGAATAGCTCAGCAGGCAAACCATCAGCGCCAGCTGCTTTATTGTTTTTTAACCGGGATATTGCTATTCGCACCTCATTATAGTCGGGTTCTGGGACGTCAATTTCGTCGTCTTCGATTGTGGGTTCGGGTTCGAGCTCTTCTCTGGTTTCTTGCTCAATTTCTCCATTTAAAAGGGCAGAGAAGTGATCCCTCCATATCTCTAGTATTCTCTGAACATCAGTCACCAGGTCGCCGTTCTCGTTCTTACAGGAATTTGCCCCGGGCTTGAAACCTTCCGTCATTCGTCGAATTTTTTGATAGAATTTTCGGGCATTATTCCCATTGGCTAGCATCTCAAGCTCATTGATTTCACGCTTTTCTGCCTCTCTTTTTTTTGCCCGGAAAAGTCGCCTCGCTTCCCTTTTCAACTCGCGGTAGTGTTCACACACACTCCTTGTTGCACTCGATCTTAGCGTTGCCTTGTAGGCTTCGTTCTTTCTTTTCGTTGCAGCTCGGCACTCTTCATCATCGTACCAGTTGTTTCTTCTCGTTCGCCGGAATCCAATTACTTCTTCGGCTGCGGTACGGAGTGCTCCTGTGATGTGCTCCCACTGCTCATGCATTCCACTGGGTTGAATTGTGCTCTCAGAGAGCAGGTGTGAGAGTCGGTCTGCAAAATCATTGGCGGTCTGTTGCGATTGCAGCTTTTCGACGTCCAGCTTTCCTTGCGTTTTCTGTTGCACCTGTTTTGTCGTACAGAGGCGGGTACGAATCTTAGCTGCTACTAGGCACCAAAGCCGCTGTTAGAAAATTCCAACACTAAGCAATGATGCCCTGTGACGTCACAATGCACTTATCTCCACTTCAATTAATTCCCTTTTGTTTGTTTGTTCTTGCCAACAGTATACACAAAATTTCTTAAGACATGCAGTCTTTGTATTGTAAAACAAAATAGACCGCAAAATCCAACAACAAAATACATTGAAACCAAAGCACGGGTTTACGTACATATGTAAATATGTACAAACAACAAGACCAACACACATCATAACATACAGACGCATGTCTTAAGAAATTTTGTGTATACTGTTGGCAAGAACAAACAAACAAAAGGGAATTAATTGAAGTGGAGATAAGTGCATTGTGACGTCACAGGGCATCATTGCTTAGTGTTGGAATTTTCTAACAGCGGCTTTGGTGCAGACACGAGTTCGAGTCCGTGTCCGAAAAGGGATCTGATGATGAGCCTGGAAACTCTGAAACATGTAATCCTATCCATCGCTGTAGATTTGTTCTTTGTAATTTTTCTCCAATTATCAATTTTTCCCAAAAACTGACAATATTAATTCGTTTAGAATTATTTGTTAACTGGTCTCGAGCTTGCTCATAACTTACAAATTTATTTTATTTTATTTTATTTTATTTTATTTTATTTTATTTTATTTTATTTTATTTTATTTTATTTTTCTTATTTTATTTTATTTTATTTTATTTTATTTTATTTTATTTTATTTTTCTTATTTTATTTTTCTTATTTTATTTTATTTTATTTTATTTTATTTTATTTTATTTTATTTTTCTTATTTTATTTTATTTTATTTTATTTTATTTTATTTTATTTTATTTTATTTTATTTTATTTTATTTTCTGTTATTTTATTTTATTTTATTTTATTTTATTTTATTTTATTTTATTTTATTTTATTTTATTTTATTTTATTTTATTTTATTTTATTTTATTTTATTTTATTTTATTTTATTTTATTTTATTTTATTTTTCTTATTTTATTTTATTTTATTTTATTTTATTTTATTTTATTTTTCTTATTTTATTTTTCTTATTTTATTTTATTTTATTTTATTTTATTTTATTTTATTTTATTTTTCTTATTTTATTTTATTTTATTTTATTTTATTTTATTTTATTTTATTTTATTTTATTTTATTTTCTGTTATTTTATTTTATTTTATTTTATTTTATTTTATTTTATTTTATTTTATTTTATTTTATTTTATTTTATTTTCTGTTATTTTATTTTATTTTATTTTATTTTATTTTATTTTATTTTATTTTATTTTATTTTATTTTATTTTCTGTTATTTTATTTTATTTTATTTTATTTTATTCTATTTTATTTTATTTTATTTTTCTTATTTTATTTTATCTCATTTTATCTCATTTTATTTTATTTTATTTTTCTTATTTTATTTTATTTTATTTTATTTTATTTTGTTTTATTTTATTTTATTTTATTTTATATGAAAAAGTTTACACCTAGTTGGTTTGACGGTAGGTTGTGATATTTTGTTGCACATTTCAATTTGTGAATGTGAATGTGCTCAGGAAATTTTTGTGCTCAAGAAGTTTTTACCCAAGCTTCGTTCCTTTGCTTGTAGCTTGCTAAGTGGCGGATTAAGTTTTTATTTAAAAAAAAAATGAAAAATTTGAATGAGCTGAAGTTGGGAAGGTGCAACAATGACAGAAACTTCTTAGCGGAAGTGCAGCGCATGTCTAACAGTGCATTTGTATGGATTGCCTTTCCAACGTCGCCGGTTTGTTTTTTCAGCGTTGAGTGCTTTTAGCGTTTGGCTCCTGCTTGGTTGCCAAGTGAATTAAGCTGTATACATAAAAATCATGTATATATGGGAGAAAGGGTATCTACTTATAGTTATAACAATATTAATAACACTGGTGGCGTCTTCTTCTTAATGTAATGTGCTTCATCTGAGAAGCAAGATTTTGGGACAGTTTTTTTTAGTCGTCTTTTCGGTTTCAGTGCAATCAGATCCACCAAGCTAAATTTCTGTATGCTGATAAAAAAACTTGCAATCCTATTGATCATGTCGTGATCGAAGTTTGACATATGAGATGGACCACTAGGCGCTAAAGGCATTTAAATTCCAGCTAACCCGAGAAACCCCAGTTGTGGTATACAGCGCGCCAACATAGAGCGGTAGGAAGGAAGCAGAGCCACTGTTTTGCGTATAAGATCGTAAGCCGTGAGTTCTTCTATTGCCCTACTTTAACAGCTCGAATTTTCCGCTCTAATTTTATGCACTCCAATACGTCTGCACCGCCGTCCAGCAAGTGTAAATGTTCATGAGTAAGTACTTTGGTGCATGGAGTCGAAGTGCTGATTGAGAAATATTAATGTGTCCCTAATGATGTAAATGCCAAGGTGGGAAAAATCGCTGTCGTTTGTCGCTTGGAAACTTTCAACAGCTTCAACATTATTTTCCGCTCTGAATGTTTGCAATTTGAATGATTTTATGCCATTTTTAATTGCATTTGGTGTCGAGTGTGGCAACTTATCGTAAGCGCTTCATATAGCATGTGTGTTTCATTCCCACACACACACACATGCACAACTACTTATCTACATAAATTTATGTATGTAAGCAAGTATGTTAGTATGTTTACAAGGCTGTAAATGGCGGTGAGACTAGAAAAACAGTAAAACACTAGTTTGCAACTAGTCCGAAAAGGACTATTTGGCCAAAAATGTAAAGCTTTGAAAAATACTAAGAGCTATATTCCTACTTAAAAGATACTACAAAAAGTTTTACAAGAGTCAAAACAGTTTTTTTGTATTTTTGTTTGTCTGTCAGCATGTTTGTACGCGCATCGTTAAAAAATTCCTCAATGGATTTGAGTGAAATGTTTACATAAGTATTGCCAATTATCTAACTTGAAGTTTAGCGTCCTTTTTAACAGTAAAATTCTATTATTACTTCCCATTACAGTGGTGGTCACGAAATTAAGCTTACATATTTTCTTATACATATAGTAAAAAGGGTTTGTGTCTCATAATTATAATGTAAATAATATAAATTACCGGTCGTTCTTTATTATATATATCTTTTGGTATGCGCGGCGAAGCCTTGCACAATTGCGTGCTTACTAAAAGCTGGTTTGTTTTATTTTGCGAAGCAACGCGAATCTCAATTATAGAATTTGAATGTTAAAAACAGCAGGTTCTTAGCGAAGCAAATTTTTATTTTGACTAGTTCTTTTGGTATTCATACTAGTTGCAAGGTATATAAAAACAACTTGCGCTTACTGCGCGGTTATCAGTAAACTTGTGATATGTTCAAGCTGCATTACAACCTACTTACCTGGAAATGATGTGTGATAGATTGAAATATATCAGAGCCCTCAGATAACATCCAGCAAAATATAAAGTTGTTGTAATAATTGTTACTAAGAGAGATATTTTAAGCTTCTAAATCATGGTATTTAAATTTGGAACAACTAGTTGATAGCCGCAGCGATGTTATGGTTACGTAGCAATGATGTACCAGCGTCGTAATTGCGACTTTCACGGAATTTTGTTCATTACATTCTCTTTTTAAAGTACGTTTCTTTTAACATATCTTTAATTCGTTAAGTATTTAAGTATAGCCTTTATAAAAATACTTCAAAGTAATAAACACTTGACGTTAGTGTCCATTTTTTTGTCACTTTCAAGTTTTGAAAACTTTAAAGTTGGCTTACTAGTAACCACGACGTTCTCAATACTTCAAGGTAACCGTAGTACAATAATTTCGTAGCAACTACTAGTGGTGAAAACTAAAACGCATCGACTTCGAAATTCTCAATTCATCACAGTCATACATTTGGTAACAGTTACGTAATAGTTACACACTAAAGGTCGCAGCCTCTGTTAATGTTTTATGCTACTTGAGTTTGAATTGATTTGTAAAAAAAATGTGTTATACATATACAGTGGCCGACAAAACTATGTATGTTTTCACCAACTTCGGCTTCAGAAAATTAATTTTAACTATTTTCCTGTAAGAGAACTTATCAAGATCTAATACAAAAACTGTAAATTATACTTTAAATATGTATGGGAAATTCGCAAAAATTAGACAAATTTTCATCAAAATTTTCAACTTTTTTCTCAGAATTTTTAGAATTTTTGAAAATGCAGATTTGTAGCGCATTCAATTTTAGTCTAATAAAGTGTTTGTTTCAAGTCTGTAAGAAATTTTCCTGATTTTTGGCGATTTTTTTTCTGAAGGGCTTTTATGTATTCTTCCATACAAAAAATACTAAGTTCATAAAACAGTTTCTAGTGGCATTCTTAAAACCACCTATAGGTAAATATCGCTTATACCAACAACAACCACAAAATTCTACTCTTTAACATTGCTAATTAACCACATAAAATCATATTGAAATAAGTTGCGTATACGCCACGGTGCTCTTATCAATGCGCATACAGAACAGCTGCTTATCAAAGAAAAACGTATTAAAGCGCGCATGCAGCACTAAGCCTTCTTGCACATTTAATTAAACATTTAAATGGTTTCAAATTTAATGAGTGACTTTTATATATAATGTGGTTGATATCGTTAATTACTAATTTCGTAACATACAGTGGTTCACAGTAAAAATGATCCAGTGAATTCTTCTAACATTTTACAAAAACTTTTTGAGTCAAAATTCATTTATTAATTTGATATATAATTAAAGAAATCTTTTCAAGTTTGTAAAAAAATGCTGGAATATTCATATATGTATTTGCCAGGAATTTCAAAATGATTTCTAACGATGCAGTTTTGTAGCCCATGAAATTCTAACGCAATGCTGGTTTGATGACAACAAACCACAGCCCAAGAAAGCTATGAAATTGTTTCTCCACCTTACCATGTTCTGAAGTAGTTTTCTGAATAAAATTTTGCTACAGAAATCATCTTTTTCAATCAATGACAGCAAGTAGGTACTTTGTCATGTCCGCGTTAACCGCTCTCCCAAAAACCGAAAACTGTAAAAGACTATTCTACATTTTTTAGAAATTTACAATTGTTGTTGTTGCTATGTATGTACATACATATATAAATTGTTGTATCCGTATCACTTTCTCTAAATAGTCGCACATTTTTTCTCATTTTATTAAATAGCTTTCCTGCACTATTTACAAGCTGTCGTTGTCGTTTATCTCTACTACAAAAATACTTTTTTTTTTTCTTTTGATGTTGCTGTCTGTTGGCTAAATTGTGGTATAATACTTGTGCAACATGTGAACGTTGGCTTGATGAGCGATTTGTGTTGTTGCCACCGCAACGTAAATAGAATTTTCATGCGCAATTTGTCGCCTTTTGAAAATCACAAAATTTAATTACAGCGCAGTGCCGTTGATGATGTTCAATGTGCGCCTAGCAACAGAGCTGTTTATGAATTTGCTGTTGTTGCTATTGTAATTGTTGTTATGTAGTTTGAGTATTTATTGCTTATTAGTGGATAGGCTGTACGAAACATTTCTAGTTGTGAACTGATAAAATGTTTACATTCATTTCAAAAAAAAAAAACTTGTATAGAGGAAAATACCGAGGTCTCTTAGAAAAAAATCACCAAAATGTGTCACGAACTTAAGATTAACACCTCATGGTACTTAAAGTTATTGTACTATGAAACTGCATACGCCAAAAAGTTCTAGAAAATCTGGAAACAAATTTCATAATTTTGATTTTGAATTTCTTTTAATTTTCCCGAATTTTGATTTCACTACTCTTATTTTGATCACAACTGTATATAAAAAATTTTGAAATTTTTTCTATCCAACTTTTTTAGCACCTGAAAAATGTCAAAGCTGGCTAATATCTGCAGTATTCTCAGGTTATGGCTGCTCGTTAAAAATACACATATTACTCTCCCTTGAGAGCAAATGTACAGTGTTGTTGACTCAAATAGCACAATTTTACTTCGTTGCTTTATAGATACATGTTTTTTCCAAAGCTTTTTGTTAATTTTGATTTAATATAAATCATTATTGCTTTCTAATGGAAGTTCAGCGAAAATTGAAAACAATTCAACCTTCATTTTCAATTTAATAAATTTTTATTTTTATTTTATTGTAGTTTGAATTTTTTTTTTAATTTCATATTGTTTATATACATATTGCAGATTGTCACGGTAAAAATAATTTGTCTAATTGAATAGTTTTGTCAGAAAATTTAATTTTTTTTATTTCTTGAAGCTATGCTATATATGTGAACGCAACTGTACCTATGCCATCGTTGTTACTACTCCAGTTCGATCCTTTCTAATTTTTTCACACAAGTTGGTATAAGACTGTAAGAGATTTATGTACGCGTTCATATGAATGTTTATAAAATGCAAAGAGAAAAAATCAAGATAGACTTAACGTTGCATTGCCTGTATCTTGCACATGTTTCAATCACTTTACATTTTCGTATTGATGATTTTGCTTATTAAATACTTAAATGAGATTATCAGCAACTTGAAATCGTTTCATATCTCATCTTGTGCAGCCATGGCGTCTTTTATAGCTCATAAAGCACTCATACACATTTCCGCTTACAAATATTTTTATGACTTTTAACAAATTATATCACTGCAACCGGCTGAAAAAGAAAATTTATATTGATTTTATGAACATAATAACATCAATTTTCATAGAAAGCCTTTATGAAGTATGCGCTCGTAAAAAGCTGAGCGATGATATAACCCAACAAGCATTTTTGTAAAGGTTTTTGTATGTTACTTTGACGTTTATAAAAAAAAGTTATTAAAAAATTCAAAAAACAATTATTTTCTCAAGAAAAGTATTTATACAAAAATAAAAAAAAAATTTTAAAAAATTCTTTATCTTCAGCAAAAATTAAAAATAAAAACACTTATTTTTTTTAAATAAAATTAAAAATATTTATATAAAAATAAAAAATAAAATTAAAAACAATTAATTAATCATTTATAGCGATAAACAGTTTAAACAAATAATAAAAAAAGCCCTTATTACTTTCATAAAAATAAAAAAATTTTCCTTGGCCTTGTGCTCATTTATAGTCATGAAAACGTCTGCAAAAACATTTTATTTTCATAAAAAAAATTATTGTATGAAAATAAATTATAAAAATGTGTTTTTCTTGACTTTAAGCTTTATAAGGCTGAAAACATTTCGCCATGAATATTTAAAAAAATTACCTTTACGGGTGCTCACTTGGCATCCAACTGTATAAACCCACACACACGCTCACCAACTTTAGAGCAGAAGACGATAATCTATGCTTGAATGATTGCGCTGTCGAGAATTGATAAAAAAAGCGACCGTAAATCCTTGCCGTCAAGTCGTAAAGTAGTCAGTATAAATTACAAGAAAAATAAGAGGCGGAAACAGATAGGCTTACTCACTTAAATACATACATACTGTCGTCCTCTTGCGGCAGAGCATAACGCGCCACCTTGGCTAAAAGTCTCAACGGCATATCAACTTAATAGACAATCAGTTTGCGTAACTCGTCGCCCTGAAAAGTGTAGATTTTGGCAAACGCACGACGCGCTGTGTCACGCCCATTGCAATTGTAATATTTTTATAAATGTGCGCACATAACTAATATACAGTGTGGGGTAATAAAATAGCAGCAACGAAAAAGATTGAAACTAAAGACTTTGGCATTGAATTGTGTTGGTCGGGTAGTCGTGCCGTACAATTTTCCACCATGCAATATGAACCATTTTCTAGACTTGATACGGCTGCTGAATAATCAGGAACTCAAAAGCAATGAATCGGATATTGATTTTGGGAGCCGAGAAGGTTCTTGTGAACTTGGTGTTTATTCTAGGAATGGCACTTCAGAATCTGCTCAATTTATTTCTTTATGTATAAAGTACTGTTTTCTAAAACTTTCTTCCTGAGAGTTGCCACTTAGTATGGTTTACATGGATGCCACCTTTTTAAATTTTTTTTTTAAATAACTGCGGTATGCCATTATGGGTATAAAAATAAACATATTTTAAGTATAATTTCATCAAAAATACTTCGCGGTGATGTTACCAGCTAGGGTTGACACATATTGCCACTTCAAATGTTTGCAGAGTTGCCACCTATTTTTTTTTTTTTTTTTTTTTTTTTTTTTCAAATAAGCACCCTATGCTAATATGGGCATCAATGAAAAGCTAACGTCTTATTTCACGAAAAATATTTCTAAGTAGTGTTACTGCCAAGGGTTGCCACATTGTCATATTATCTACGTTATTTTGTCTTTATTTTGAAAATGATTTGACGCATTTGGAATATAGACTCTATGTTGTCATCCAAGCTCTCACATCGAAATTTTGCCACTTAGGACGTTTCACAGGGTTGCCACATATCTGCATTTTTGTACATGAAATTCGGGATGCCAATAAAGATATAAAAAGAAATGTCTCTTAAATGATATTACGCCAAAAATACTTCTAGGTAGAGTTATTAGCAAGTGATACCACACTTAATCTGTATTTATTGATGCTTCGGTTTATTCGCAATTAAGTGGTTGCTCTTGTTTTACACACCACTGCATACGCATTCGAGTGTTTGCCTTGCTCACCACTCAGTGGCACCACACAAAATTATTACCAATCGTAGAACATGACGTTTTCAATTTGTTGCCATTACTTGTAGCAGGGTGAAGCAATAACAACAAACAGTTACATATACAATAACAACAACAACAACAAACGTAAAGTGGATACCTCAACCAACAAAATTATTTTGGAGAAATGAAAAAAAAAATGTTTAAATAAAAATTGAATGCAGAAAAATGAGCGGAAATCGAGTAGCACCCAACAACAACAAGAGAAAAAAAGAAGTGACGTTTGAAAAATCTGCCTATAAAAATTACTTTGCCACAGCATGCTACTGAGTGAATGTTGTACGTAGAGTTATTTGCAACATGATATTTGGTCATTAAATTCGCATTACAACGCCAGTAAACCACCAAAGAGCATAACGCCAAGCTGACGCGCTGAGGCTGTTGAGGCCATTGAAGTCAAACAATTTGCGTCCAAAAGGCGGTAGTCAGCGCTGTGCAGCCAGTTGTAACAACAACAACAACAACAATTACAATAACTAAGCAGTAAGCTAATAATAATAGCATTCAGGCAAAAAATATTATTAAACTGAATGCTCACCGAGCTCAGCGGCCCATGGGTTTGGTGGGTGTACAGCAAAAATATTTGAATATTAGACAGCTGGCAGATGTAGATGATGTGCCTTTTGGTGTGGAGAATCAATTTAAAAATAACTTTTATATTAGACTGTCTTTACCCAGATTCAAGGGAAGCCAGTCGTGATGAGCTGTTGCGATCGCAAGAGCTATCATGACCTGCACGGGACTGAACCTGATATTTGAACGAGATTGATTTGATTATTCGAGAGCGCGGAGGCGTACTGATGGTCACGACCTTATTCCATCCCATACTTACAACTCCTAAGCCACAGCAGAATGTCTTCTAGGGGGTTATAATAACTGAAGATCGCTCTCAGTTCTCATTCCCAATCTTCGTCTTCTTGTTTCAGATGATATAGAAGGTTGCAGTGGTACTACCAAATCGGTTCTGCGACAGTCAGGCAAGGGAGTACTGTAGCACAACGGGCTTATATCCAGCAGATGGCTGTCAATAAAACGCGCCAAAAACTATCTAGGAACATTTGTTTTTTTTTTTTTTTTTCAAGTGACGCCATTAAATTTTTGAGCTGTTAAGCCTGGCTAGTTTATTAAATCTGAGAAGTCAAAGTAGTTGAGACTTGTATGGTCCTGAAAGGGTCCTATTTGGGACAAATTAGCTTATCATCCGTTGACCTCTTCATTTAACATCTTCCCGCAGAACCTCAAGCTCCACGCACTCACATCGGTCGATCTTGAAGACTTGAAACTTTTTATGGGTTTCTGAGTTCTAAGATTTTGGCATTTGATTCCATTTCACCCAAAAATAGATACCACCTAACAGCAAAGTGTGTATGAGAAGGGCGGCTGAAAACTTTATTTAGCGAATCAAATTATTTCGCGAGGTCAATGCGCGCACATTTGAGTGTTTAAACGGAATACTTAAGCGAGCGAAATATGCAATTCAAAGAAATCGGCCGAGAGACGCCATTGTGATTTTCAATTTGAGTAGTAAATGCGGCATAAATGTAACTCATAAGTAATTCATGCGAAACACTTTTGTTAGCCGCACCATCATCAGACGCCAAACCAAGAGATGCCTGACCTCATCCTAGCCATCCACCTCATCCAACACTCCGCCTGACGGACGTTTTCCATTTGCCCAAAATTCTTTATGGAGATTTCAAGCACAAGCAGACAGATAATTCAAAACAACAAAAAATCAAAAATAAATCAAA
>OX608079.1:107162875-107165375 GCA_951509765.1 Sphenella marginata
GTAATAAGAAATAATAAAATTGGTATCATCAATGACTTTGGCTAACTGGCAATGGAGCTGCCTTCTGTTGCGGCTTTAAAAAAATGAATAATATTGGAAGGCGACTTCATGGGTGATGAGTTGTTGCAGCAACCTTTCCAGCAGTCCACCTATCGTCTCATATGTATCTTTGCTTTGGCTAAAAAAATGGGTTTTGAAAGGGTGCAAGTGCTACAGTTGAAATAACAAGAAAAGAGGATGCTTTGTTATTGGAAATTCTTGTATTTTATTTTATTTTGTTTTGTTTTATATTATTTTATTTCATTTTATTTCATTTTATTTTATTTTATTTTATTTTATTGTATTTTATTTCATTTTATTTTGTTTTATTTTATTTTATTTAATTTTATTTTATTTTATTTTGTTTTATTTTATTTTATTTTATTTTGCTTTATTTTATTTCATTTTAGGTATCAAAGTTTAACTGCTCTCTTCAAATTCTATACCCAAGAGCATGATGGAAAAATAATGACCCCCAAAATCAAATAGCCAAAAGACTACAACCCTAATAAAATGACAACGATAAATTTGAAGACATTAAAATATTTTAACAACTCTGTCAATTGCTGACATTTGTACGTACACCGTGGACGCCATTATTAACACTGACTTTAACAGTACGAATTTATTACCGTTTTGCTACGCTCAACACATTTCCAATCATTGCTGACGCAGCTGTCGTCGTTAACTAAAAATTATTTTTCGTATGGTTGTTGTTGTTTTTTTTTTTGTTGTTGTTGCTGCTATCAATAATGCGGTCGTAATGATGACATTGGTTCTCATCATTTCCAGTCGTTTCTTTGTGGGTTTGATGAAATGAAATTTATTCACCATCCACTTCAACAGCCATGGACAACAATTCAATCATTCAGACGGTCATTCAATCATTCAAACATGCAATCACACACAATTTCGCTCGCTTTTTTTTCACTTCCAATTTATTCATGTTAAAAATATATATTTTGATTTATATTGACGAGATGTATGTGGCAGCTCTGTAAAGAAGATGTTTTGTTTGGTTCGGAGGCTCTTTTCGATTGATTTCAATTTAGAAATCAATTTACCAAAAGAATTTTTATTCGTCACGGCAGAGAATTTGCATAAAGCTTTTGTTGAACTTTGCGTTTGGGCATTTGTCTTGACATTTGAAAAGTCATCTCGCAATGCAAAGATTCATGACTATGACGTAAGTTATTTCACACCGACAAAATGGCAAAGTTGGGTTAACTTGAGCGACTTAAACCTTCCCTCTGTCAACTGATGCAATGATATAAATAAAACCTTAAATATTGGTACAATTTGATTCCCTTACCCAACACAGTATCCGCTTCTTACCTTAGCTCCCATAACATCAATAATGTGCCGTCTGAGTAAGATAAAGAATCCTACAGACACAATGCTTTTTAAACTTTTTTCTTTGCTGCTATGAAGCTCAATTCGCTACGTCGGCTCTACATTAAAAAAAAAAATTATTGAGATAAAAAAAGACACAACAAAACCCACAACATAAAATCGCATTCAAGTTGCCAACTTACGCTGTAGCAACAAGCTACAAGGAGCTTTACTTGCAAAATGGCTGCTGACTGCTGTCTGCTACTTTTTACCGCTAGTATTTTGAAAAAATTCTGCTTGCAACATGCAACTTACTTTTGCATCAACACCAACGGGAAGAAAGGTAAACAAACAAAACTTTAGCGGAAGTAACATGCAACGCTATTGGCAGCTTCTCTGTTAAGCGTTACGCTCTTCATCCGCATATAAACTTCGTTGTTACTGCGATCTTTTGCTGCACATTTGAGCTTCGTGCCTTGACTTGTAGCTACCTAAGTGGCTGATTAAGTTACGTGAAGAGCACAAACAATCTAGTCAGAGATAATACCACTTGCGATTTGGAATTTTCCAAACTCAACTCAAACTAGTCGAGTAAGGGTCACCCACTCTTTTTTGTTATATTTTGCACCATTTTATTTCATTTTATTTTATTTTATCTCATTTTATTTATTTTTTTTTTCTTATTTTATTTTATTTTATTTTATTTTTTTCAATTATTATTTTTTTTCTTATTTTATTTTGTTTTATTTTATTTTATTTTATTTTATTTTATTTTATTTTATTTTATTTTATTTTATTTTATTTTATTTTATTTTATTTTATTTTATTTTATTTTATTTTATTTTATTTTATTTTATTTTATTTTATTTTATTTTTCTTATTTTATTTTTTTTTTATTTTATTTTATCTCATATTATCTCATTTGTTTTTATTTTCTTTATTTTTTTTATTTTTTTTTCTTATTTTATTTTATCTCATATTATCTCATTTGTTTTTATTTTCTTTATTTTTTTTATTTTTTTTTCTTATTTTATTTTATCTCATATTATCTCATTTGTTTTTATTTTCTTTATTTTTTTTATTTTTTTTTCTTATTTTATTTTATCTCATATTATCTCATTTGTTTTTA